>CANNZV010001252.1:170625-191659 GCA_947561585.1 Caprella mutica | reverse complement strand
GTAAGGAACTCCAAACGAACAATGTATAACAGTAAGCAGATCCAGGTTGATAACCGGTACACAACAGTAGCCACCCAAGAGACAATATTTACTGCCTGTCACACACCGTCAGATCCGAATCACGCTAATAAAAGAAAACGAAAGGAGATGTGAAAAATAGAAAACTGAGGAGATTGATACATAACTATTCCAAAACTATTTTGGAATAATTCAAAGTTTGTAATATTTTTAACCAACTTTTTATATCAGAATAAATAATCGTAGATTTTTAAAATATTTTCCTGTGAGAACAATAGTAAATCTTTCATCGTAATATTTTATCGTAATAGTAATATTTTATCGTAATAGTAATATTTTATCGTAATAGTAATATTTTATCGTAATAGTAATATGTAATAGTAATATAAAGATAATGTGAATGTTGTTATAAAAGATTGAGGATTTTTACTGAACTTTATTTAAAGTGAACGAGATCCTTTGACTATCACACTTACATGAATAGAGGACATGCCCGATTACTTCCAAATCGGTTGGTCTCCGCTGCCATCTCTCCTCCCGTCTTCCACTACGAAGTCATCGTATAGTTATACGGTAAATTTTGTAAATTCGCAGATGGACTCCTCCCTCGCACCATACTCAAAGTCGCCAGGGAAAACCTCTCAGGTTTTCTACTCCATATCTATTCCAAACATAACACTGAGACTAGGGAATTTCACATCTGATCTTTGAAGAATTTAGTACGGCTTTGAGTTCCAGGCGTGCACTATATGTCAATGCTACGGTATCTGGAACATAACTGACTGGCATGCGTTTCACAATGCTGCATATTAGTTTTGAACGAAGTCTCTTGAAATTTGTAAGCATGAAAAAATCAAAAGACCTCGTTCACATGAAATAATTATGAAAATATATGAGCATGAATAATTTAGATATTAATAAAAATAGAATTTATAATTTATTTTCTTCACTCCCCCAAAAGAGGTGACTTTATTTTCAATAAAGGATACATCCTGCAATTCAAACTTTGTATTAATTTGAATTAACAAATGTAAAGGGCTACTCCCAATAAATGCAAGTAACTGGTGAAGATAAACAATTTCACCCAATATAGGATATAAACATCAAAAACAAAACCACAAGGGTAACACGAACAATAACATATATACAGGTATATACTCAGTAGTATAATATATTTACAATTTATATAAGGTTCTCAAACACCCTATATATCATTTGATATTCTTTTTATTGCATCATCACATGCAACCGCTGCTCTTCGTCTCTGTCTCTTGACCACTGTTTGTTGCTCAACATCAGCATCATCTTTAGTCACCAGACAATTTGGAGGATCAATATTAGTAAGGAGAGGTATTATACTAGTTGCATGGCGATAAACCTTCTCTCTATTCCCCTTCATGATCCAAGCAGCTGTAGTTTCACCTAGAGAATTAGTATCAGTACTAATGATTCGCCCCATAGGATAGTTTGTAGGTTTTGCAAAATTTTCTTTTAACAAGACTACATCTCCAACCTGCATCCCTCTATGAAGAACTCTCTTGTATCGGTCATTTCTATCTGTAGCTTGCTCAATTAGTCGAGACAAAAATTCGCCATGATAGGTTTTACATAGTTTATCTCGAGCCTTCCGTATCTTATGAAAATCATCCTTAATACCTGGACACCCGTAGTTTCTAAATTCCAATCGGGTTCACCATCATCTGGGCTACATTGCAGCCTAGGAATGGTGTTCAATGATACTAGGCTATAACCATGCACCAGCATCTCTGGAGTAATTGCTTCCGGAACACATTCAGTACTTCTCAGTCCCTCCTTGAACGCTATCGGGCGCCTGTTCACCATGTGGGTAGCCTGAGACACGATAAACTGGAAATCAAAATACTCGAGAATTAGGTTAGATATAGATTTGCCAATCAAATGTTTCACTTGCTTCACTAGTGATTCCACTAATGACCCCAAGGCGCTATTTCCTTTACAAAATTGTTCCATAAGGATAGGACTTATTCCATTTTCTTGCAGAAACAACTTGGTATCCATATCGGCAAAAAATCCCTTAAGTATGTTTAGACCGGCACTAATCTGTGATCCTAAATCAGCTCTACACTCCTGGAAGATTCCATATTCGTATATATGCAGCTGTATGGCTCTTAGAAAGTCCTTTGTATCAGCACTGTTGCAGATTTTCAGATTTATCGCACGCGAGTACAAACACGTTATAATAAGAACATAAACTTTCCTTTTCACTGTTCCAAACTTAACCAACCAGGGACCCATATAGTCAACAAAAACTGAAGAGAATGGTTTCTCTGAAGGATATAATCTAAAATCTCTATACTCATTCTGATTCAGCTTCACTGTTCTATTATGGAATCTAGCACATGTTATACACTGTTTTAGTACCTTCTTAACAGTAGAATAGTAACTCAATATCCAGTATCTAGACTTAAGTTCTTTCAGAACAGAATAAACACCTCCGTGTTTTGTTCTATCGTGAGCATCTCTAACTATCAGTTCAGTTAACCCACTCTTACTAGGTAATAACATTGGATACGTAGAACCCAGTAATTTCATTTTACTCTTAATTCTGATAATTCCAGAACTGTCTACAAACAAATTGAACCTACTGACTAATTCCGGTACCGTTGAACCCATCCTACCATAAAAATAATTAAATATTTCTGGAAAATGTTTCTTCTGTTCATTGACAATAATCTTAATACAAGACAATTCATACCAAGTTTGGTTGAGTTCATCATTAACTTTTCCAGATTTTCTTAAAGAAAGTTTTCTTTTCAAAGAAAATACAAATTTCAACACCAGAGCAGTAACTCTTATAAGTTTACCCAGGTTTGAATATTTATCTACAGGTACAACATGCTCACCTGCGCTCTCTTTACTGTCTGTACTAACGTAACAATGATATGCGTCGTTCGACGTCTCGTAATACACCTCGTCAGTACCTTTGGCAAGAGGATTTGGAATTTCCACAGATGTATCGCTCTTCGTTGCAGTTTCATCTGTTAGAAAAGCCGGACCTGAATGGTAACAGGTCTGTTGGAGCCTCCTGTATGACATTGGCCTACTAATCGCGTCAGCTGGATTAGTTCGTCCTTCTGTAAAACTGAAAGTAACAGGTTTAATGGCACAATACTTATCAACAGTTTTCAATCTGTTCAAAATGAAGACATTCAACTTCTGCCATTTATCAAATTTGTTAGCATAAGAATTTAACCAATGTATACACACCATACTGTCGGTAAACAAACGTAACTCTGTTATCTTCAAAGGTACAATCACGTCTTCACCACAGAGATCCTTATATAACTTAACCAGAGTCCCTGTACCGAAAGTGATTGCAGCAAATTCTAGAGATGGAATTGATTTTTCTTCAAGCTGTTTGTTCACCACTTTCGACTTTGCCATCAGAAACGACAGCTGGTTGGTATCCAAGTTCAAAATGTATACTACAACTCCGTAGAGTTGCTTAGATGCATCCGTAAATGCGATTAATGCATACCTCGATTCTCTAGCTCCTACAAATCTTGGAATGGCTATTTCTGGCGCAGCGTTAACCTGGTTCACAATATTTTTCCATTCTCTTAAATCAAAGTTAGACAATTGTGTGTCCCAATTCAAAGTTTTGTCGGACTGAATTTTTTGAAGAAACAGTCTCGCCCGATGCAATAGTGGTGAATATATTCCAAACAAATCATATACCGAATTTATTGAACTTAATATATCTCTTTTTGTCGCTGCATGTACATCAAGTTTCAAAGGCTGGGTGGTATATTCATCAGTTTCTCTATTCCACATCAAACCTAACAACTTCATAGTTGTAGGAGTTTCTGATTTTGAGACGGTATCAATTTTCTCCTGGAGAGAGTTACTATTGCACGCTAATTGTTGCAACTCAAACTTATATGTTGCAAATATCTTGGGTAGTTCCGCATATATCCATTCAAGCTCCATTAGGCTATTACATGTAGCGGCACCATTATCCATATAAATCATGTGGTACACCATGTTCTTGAGTTTTCGGATTGGCTCATTATCTCCTGCAGCATCCACAATTAGAATCTTATACAATGACAGCATAAGGATGCAAGGGCTGGGACGCAGTCCAAACGTGAGTCTCAAATTTCTGAAAGCTACTAAAGAGAAATCTTTATTACGTACGTCATTATACCATAAAAATAGCAACCTGTTCCTATCTTCCTCTGGTATAGAAATTTGCAAGAAAGCCTTACGCAAATCAAAGGTGATTAAATATTCATCAAATCTCGTGAATATTAATGAAATAACAATTTTGTTATTTAATGGAGGCCCAGGTAGCATCGCTTGGTTGTGAGACACATCGTGAAGCGCTTTAGTTTGTTCAACAAGGTTTGATAAAAACACTACTCTAATTTTTGTCGTATCTCTATCGGGCTTGAATACACCCATGTGAGGTAAGAATGAGGATTCTGGATGTTCTTCTAAGAATTTATCTATGTGAACAATTTTATCAATAACACCCATTTTTTGCTGTTCACGAAATACGTCATCGTAAGCTATCAATTTATCAGATCTTTCCAGCTTAGCAACATTAGCTTGGAGAATCTTTTTTGACAAACCAAAATTCTGACCTAATCGGTGACTTATTTTAGAGTTCCACATCAGTGGTACTGTAAGTCTACCAGTTTCATCTTGTGAAATTGACTGCAAAGTGAAATCTACTAGTTTCTTATCAATTTCACTAACTTCTTCAAACTCGTTGATATCATAATTCAAAACATGAGAACATTGTTCATTCAACACCTGTTTAGTAGCCTGCGCTAAATTATGAGGAATAACTTCACCGTTGTTATCTAGTACAGTGAACGACTGTACAGACATGGAATCATTAGTGCTACTACACTGAATATTATAAGCGAGTGAAGATTCATTTATCACGTTTAAATTTATTTCAGGTAAGAAATCAATGCTATCTAAAATAGCACCAACTGATCCAGTAAACATGACGCCTATCGGTGTAGATATCAAGCAAGAGTTTCCGAACTGTACATAATCTAACTTTAATAAATGTTCAGATTCGGCTCCAATTATCAAATTAATATCAGTAATGGAACCATTAGAAGAATCTTTTATGAAAGAATCTGCAATATCATAACCCTTATCTAAAACTGAATTCACCAATCTATCTAGGCCCTTAACTTTCAAAGAAATGGTTATATCAGGAACAACAACTGCATTAATAGTAAGTACAGTCTCACCGTAAGGGAATGAAATTTGAACTAAGTCAGTTTTAATAGAATTAGTACTGTTAAAGCCGTGGATATTCATATTGACATGATCTAATATAGGTAGTTTTAATTTTCTAACAACTGATTCTGAAACAAAATTTCGTTGCGATCCACCGTCTTTTAGAGCACGAACTCTAAACTTATTGTCAATTTTGACAGTCAGAGTAGGTAATAGTATAGAGTCATTACTGCTTACACAAAGAATTTCAGTGAAGTTCAAGTTATTTGTAGTATGATGGGATAAGGTAGTTTTACCTTGGCACAAATACGACATGTGACTGCCATTACAATTTTTACACTGGGAATTAAATTTATATTGACACTTCATAGTTACATGTGATAAGAGGGCACATTTAGTACATCCCTTTAAATCTTTTAATTTAGTTAACTTCTTCTGAACACTATCATAAATTGGACACTGGCTTACATAATGAGATTCAAAATCACCTTTATCAACCTTACACAGGATACAACATCTAGGTTTTCTTTTTTCTGCACTAACTGCTAAATTAGTTGCTTCTAAGTTAACTACTTTTTTAGTTTGTGAAACTTTGGCACATTTATTCAAACGAATATATCGTTCTGTAGCTTCGAAGATTTTATCTTCAATCTGATCAAGAGAAGGGGTATTCGTATTAACTATCTGAATTAGTTGATTTTGAAATTCTTCAGTCATGCCATTCCATATGAAGTAAGTGAGCACTGTGTTAATGTCAACATCTAACTTTTTAAAATTACCAATAACACTTCTCATTTCTCCAATAAAGTCATACGGATCACCTGTGGCAGACATCTTAATTTCAGATAGTTTCTTAATTGAAGAAAACTTACGAATAACATCAGAAGAAAATGCCCTAATTAACAAAGCTTTGGCAGTTTCATATGTTTGCTCATCTACATCAAGAGAATCTATAAGAACACGAGGAGATTTAGATAATTGATTTCGCAAATATATAAATTTCTCGTAGCTAGGAAGATTATGTTTATTAATAATGGATTCAAAACTGTAAATAAACTTTTCGAAATCCTCCCCAACAGAATTACCGAATTTAGGAAAGGGTATCTCTGGTAATCTTAATTTAGTGTTTACGGGCAAATGCGAAGCACCTATGAGAGGAGTTTCGATGGAATTAGTTCTGGACTGAAAACTTTGATCTATATTATTAGATGCAGGTTGCAAACTGATTAGAAGAGATCTCATTTTATCATCATATTGATCCTCATGAACATTCACTGCGTCATCCACCACGGCCTCATCCACTCCATCATCAAGAAGTTTCTCGATTAACTCCGAATGGATTTTATCCAACTTTTTGCGTAAATCATTCAGTTTATCGCAATACAACTCCTTTTGACTGGGAGTCAATTGATCAGTTTCGCTCTCTATCTTATTGCACAAACGAGTCACACGTTGTCTCGTATACTGTTGTGCTTTAGAAAGCGACCCATAATCTTCACAAGTTTTTTGATCAGAAAACCGAGGTTGCTTAGGTATAGCACCTGCACTTTTATCCTCGTTTCCCATTCCAATAGACAGATTTAATACATACACATATAAATTATATATCAAAAAATATATCTAAATAGGAACCAAAGTTATAGAGGGGAAAAGAGGGACCCCAGACGAACATAAGAGCAAGGCAAGAGAGAAGAGACGAGAGAAACAACGGCAGAAACCAACTTCAGTATCCCCATACTGGCCACCATATACAAGAATTTAATAGTTAGGAATGATCTTTCCGTAATTTTCAATTAAATTAAATTTACTTTATTTATCAGGAGTTTAAGAATTAATTGACTATTATAATTTTAGGATTAATTTTTACAAGTAAATGAACTTTAGCAACTACTAATTATCAATTTAAATTGAAATGGCACAATATGGGGTAAATGAAATAAAAGAATAGAAACTGCATAAGTATATTGGTTTGAATATGCAGCTTGTAATCAGGTTGCTGACTATTGTTGGAGAGAATGGTTGGGAGGTAAGGAACTCCAAACGAACAATGTATAACAGTAAGCAGATCCAGGTTGATAACCGGTACACAACAGTAGCCACCCAAGAGACAATATTTACTGCCTGTCACACACCGTCAGATCCGAATCACGCTAATAAAAGAAAACGAAAGGAGATGTGAAAAATAGAAAACTGAGGAGATTGATACATAACTATTCCAAAACTATTTTGGAATAATTCAAAGTTTGTAATATTTTTAACCAACTTTTTATATCAGAATAAATAATCGTAGATTTTTAAAATATTTTCCTGTGAGAACAATAGTAAATCTTTCATCGTAATATTTTATCGTAATAGTAATATTTTATCGTAATAGTAATATTTTATCGTAATAGTAATATTTTATCGTAATAGTAATATGTAATAGTAATATAAAGATAATGTGAATGTTGTTATAAAAGATTGAGGATTTTTACTGAACTTTATTTAAAGTGAACGAGATCCTTTGACTATCACACTTACATGAATAGAGGACATGCCCGATTACTTCCAAATCGGTTGGTCTCCGCTGCCATCTCTCCTCCCGTCTTCCACTACGAAGTCATCGTATAGTTATACGGTAAATTTTGTAAATTCGCAGATGGACTCCTCCCTCGCACCATACTCAAAGTCGCCAGGGAAAACCTCTCAGGTTTTCTACTCCATATCTATTCCAAACATAACACTGAGACTAGGGAATTTCACAACATCTGATCTTTGAAGAATTTAGTACGGCTTTGAGTTCCAGGCGTGCACTATATGTCAATGCTACGGTATCTGGAACATAACTGACTGGCATGCGTTTCACAATGCTGCATATTAGTTTTGAACGAAGTCTCTTGAAATTTGTAAGCATGAAAAAATCAAAAGACCTCGTTCACATGAAATAATTATGAAAATATATGAGCATGAATAATTTAGATATTAATAAAAATAGAATTTATAATTTATTTTCTTCATCTGTTACTGTTAATTAATTACTCTAGTAGACTCTGAATGGAGTAAGCAAGGAATTAAAAATTTAAACTCTCAAAAAACACATGCAAGAGTACAGTAAAGTATATTTACTTTGGGAAAGTTTAATTTTCAGAAATAGAAATCTTAGGAACTTGAGATTTTATTAAAAAACTATTAAATTTTCTTTTGCACATCATTCAAATGAATTTCTGTTTCAAATAGCCTAGATTAGTAGTCTATAATCTTAAATTGTTACTTAAACATTGTAAGAATTTCTAGTTGCTACGGTATACTTTAATACCCAAATATTATTAAAAGTTTATTATTTCAGATGGATGATGACCTCACCATTGAAGAATTGCTTCAAGAGCACAAATATGCCCAAGGACTCCGGCTGCTGAAGGAAGAGGGAACTGCCATAACTCTCTCTTCATTGGGAGTTATGGCCGTACAAATGGATTCATACATTGAAGTAAGTTTAACATACAGTTAGGTGTTACAGTTACCATACTCGTGGATTTCTAATGTCTAATCTTCTTTAGGCCATTCTACTAAGAGTTAAGAGAAATGTGAAAGAAAAGCTAGTCAACTTCCAAAAGGGGACCAAACTGAATTCCTCAGTTTACGACAGGTTATTTCTGTTTAGGTAAGTATATAGTTTTTAGCTACACTCTTGGATGATAATAGCTTTTTCAATATAGAAATTAAAAATTTAAACAAATCTTATCTTTTAACAGAGAGCTCCGTACAGGAGAAGATTTCATGATCATAACCTCAACAACTGAGAAGAGTAAGAGGCTCTGCCCTTCTTTCAGCCTCAAGTACATTGGACGTCAGTTCATTGTATTTGAGGCTGTGAGGATGATGGGCAACCTCCATGGTAAGTAAATATATTATTGGGTAACTATATTAGTTTTAAATTAATAAATAAATTTATATTAACATGTTTCCTTTTCACAAAGGAGTCAAAATAGTCTCTACGAGACATTGTCTGCTACCTATAGATGGGGCCGCAATAGGTGCAGAAACCAAAATAGCAGACTTCGACCCAGACACGGCGTCCATGAAGTCTTTCTTTTTCAAGGTAAATAATTTACCTAATCATGATTCACATAGCTATAATATATTCCAAAAATTATCCATAACTTTTACCCTTGCAGACGAACATCCAGCTTCATCGGGTCACCCTGGAACCAAACTTCGGGCATCTCTTTTGTGACGGCCATCACGATGCCCAAGCCTTGGACTGTCAAGTGCCACCGGGAAGAGAAGCCTGGTGGCAAATTTGACAGTACAAGGGTTGGATAGACAGATTGAATTCTCCTCCATCTCGTTAGGAGAACTATTCGTAGAGGACTCAATCTTGGCCGTAAGTCATTTTAAAATGTTAATATTCTATAGTAATTATTGTACCCATACTAATGGTATTGTACATTGCAGAAACCCAAAGGGCATTAAGACCCGTTAAAAGATTATTGCCCAACCTAGTGAAGGAGGCTGAACACAAGAATATTAAATTCTACGTAGCTGGATGGTAAGATGAGTAATTATTAGTTAAAAATATTCCATAAAATACTATGGAATCTTGTGTTAACTACTACTTATTTTCAAGGCTCAAAAACTGACGGTGGGGGAGAAGAAGAAAAAAGGCCCCACATACCCGCAATCTGGCCCGAGAAGCCTCTCGGGATCGGCCGGATGAGGCTACTCCGGTAGTTGCGGCTGCAACGCAAGCGGAGGTTGATCCGGTTGCAGGGGCAGAGCCAGAGCTACGAGCAGAGCCAGGACCAGAGCGGCGGGCAAGGTCTCCTGGTGAGTAATAGTTACACTATACTATTATTTTGCCAATTTTAATTCTTATGTTATTCACAATTATTGTAACATCACATGCAAATAAAACTACTAGATAGAAATAACTGAGAGTTCCTAATGTAGTTTGTTGTATCCGCTAGATTGTTGTACTGCACACTTCATGATTTTTTAATGTCCTGGCAGGGGGGTTCGGGGGGCGGCACGCCCCCCGATATATATATATATTTTATGTCTAATCAGTGATGAACTACAAAAGTGTCAATAAGGATTAAATAATATAGGTAAATAAGGATTTAAAAACAGGGGGGCTCGTGACCGGGGGGGGGGGGCTTATGACCTACACCCATATAAGAACCCCCCTGCCAGGTCATTAAGCAATCATGAAGTGTGCAGTACAACAAACTACATTAGCAACTCTCAGTTATTTCTATCTTAGTAGTTCTTCATTTGTATTTGTCTAACTAGGTAAATAAGGATTGAAAAAAAAACAGGGAGGGGAGGCTCGTGACCGGGGGGGGGGGGAGCTTATGATCTGGGAAGATCAAGACGGGGGGGGGGGGCTCTTGACCGTACCCACAGGCAAAATATCTACCATTTTCTACTTTGGTAAGAATAGAAGACCATTTCATCTTGGTAAAGCTATACTAATGTATTGAATACCTAGGTACAAAATCCTAACACTAGGTAACTTATATACTTTTCATAACAGCAGCTCTCACTAGGTACCTTAGTCTCCATACCTAAGTGACTAACTAGTACGCTATTCTGTAGTGCGTATGAAGAAAAACTACAACCTGAGTACGTGATTGATTAAAGATCGATTTCTCACACAAAAGTATAAAAGTCACAACCATGATATAATAATAACAGGTATGCACGCGCACCCACACTAGGGAATGTGTGACGTCACGTGGATCCTGAAATGCGTGTAATGCAATCTTAAAATAGAACAAACAGAGTAATTATTTGAATGTTACGTATATATGATCAAGTAAATAGGGTAAACAAACCCATTTTTTAATATCCTTTGTTAACAATTATATATCTTCCTCAAGAACGACTTATTATAATAAGAAAAATTGAGAAAATTATTAAGAATATAGAAACAAACTGAGAAAAATACCTGAATTAGCCAAATATAAATCAAACTCTACTAATACACGGCGGCTCTTGTTCAAGTTATGGCGATTGTTTATTTAGTACCCGCTTTTTTTTTACTGTATTGTACATATATTGAATTACCAATGAATGAGCAATAGGTACTGCACAGTTACATATAAACTAAATTCAATGGAGAACCTCTCACAGCTTTAAATATCTATTCAAAAAATAATTATCCCTTTACTTGACTCTATGTAATTAGTATCCTTATACTAGCTAACATGTTTCACGTACGCTAATATATTGGAGAAATTACTTTCATCAAATATTATTTTCTATAATTAATAATTCGAAAACGTAAAGTATTCAAATGTATAATAAACCGAAAATTATTTAATAAAAAGTTACGTTTAATGTTTTAATTTTTTTTTCACAAAGTAGTATTTTCATTAGCTAGCTGACGATGATTACAACTGATTACTATATTCTTACCATGTCCTGCACAATGATGTGGACCGTCAGCAGTTGACTGAACATAGATGGCACAGTCTTGAAGGTACCATCCATGTGCAGTTCGCTCGAGGCCACACTTGCCAGTGTAGGCGAAATAAAAATGAAATTATTACCCGATTCATTCAAATTTTGCCGGACATGGAATAAAATTTCCCCTCGGATAGTAGTTGAGAATCTTAAGAAAATCGTAGAAAATTATAATTATATATGTAGAAATTATAATAGGATGATATACTTGATTCATAATTCTACTAGACAAGACAATTAAATAATAAAAAAAATGAATAACTGACTTCAACTCAGAACTAACAGAACAATATATTGTTCATGGATTCATGAATCAAGTTATTAATATAAATTCAATATCCTTTTATCACCAGGATGATGGTTGAAGTACGATAGAAATCTTAGATACTTAACAAACTATTACTTCCTAACCATGCCGTCCATATTATTCATATTGAAATATAAGTTTAAAACCATCCTGCTTGCATCACTAAGTACATCTTCCAGTTGATCCGTACTAGAGAGAGATGCTGGCATCAGCCTCCTCCTTTTCTTTCTCATGCATATTTCGATTTCTGAATATGCTCCTGTGCCGAGTGGGAACCTTCAAAAGTACATAAGAATTTATAACAGGGCACTTCAATTACTACATATAGCAATGAAAATTTCATACTCAAAAGTATGAGAAAAAAGAAAATGGTAAAATGAATGGAAATATAGGTATTATCAGGGAAAAAATAAACGAGGTCACTTTAAATTTTAGATGCAAAAACCGTGGAGTTTTCAGTCAAAATTTTGAGATTTGACACGTTGCATAGTATAAGCTCCACCTTCTCGTAGTATTGAGAAAAGATGCCAATTAATTTCTATTAAGATACCAATTAGTGAATTATCTTTGAATATAGATGGTTGGTGGCATTAAATCTTACTGTTTTACAATTAGCTTAACATTTCTATTAAAATTAATTATAATTATTGATTTGCGTTCTCCAGTAATAATTAGAGTATTTTCACTATTTTGTTTTGGTCACTTAATATCAAAAAGTATAAGAATGTTAAATCCAAATAAATAATTACTAATAATTATTAACCTGAACTCATGGAAGTACTAGTAAGCCTGAACTATAGCAATAGGAAAGTTTGGGACATTTTGGTTGGTAATATTGAAACATCTATATGTGAGTGTTCGAATGAAATCACACTAATATATAATAATTATTCTCGAAACTTAAAATCATTCTCGTTTATAATTTAAGATAGGCCATGCCATGACATTTCCTTATTCTTACCCCCCCCCCCCCCTCCCACAGTTAGTACTCTATCAGTACCATTCATCAACATGTTGCTGGACTCTGGTGAATTATTTAGTATACTGTATAATGCACTGAATATAAGAAATTTTAGACATATGAATAACCTAATCGACGATAATGGTAACAATGTTAGGCATCAATATAAGTTAACCCAATGATGGGGTGAGAATTAAGGGGTACGAGGGGTTTCACAAACACCCCCTCGCCCCCATCTCTCACCCATTACCATAGTTTTTTTGCTATACAGACCTAATATAGTTCTGTTTCATATATTACTAAAAGTTTATATTCATTATTTTATGTATGCTAGATTTAATTATCCCCATTTCAATCTCTCCGTGATGGTGGAAGAAAAAATTGGTCTGTGATGATTATTCATTGTATGTATGATATTCGAATAATATTTGAAATAAAAATAGTGATACCACATACCTCTTTGATAATAATAATAATAGTAAGAGGGCATATTTCTCTTTGCATGTTAACCATTTCGGTCATTCATGCTAATACCTCTTAGATCTCGATTACTTTCTGCGATAGGGTTAGTTGCGGATTATTGGACGGTTTTACATCTTTGATACTACCAGAAAATGTATATAATTAAAGTTAAATAATTTTAATTATATTCTTATTTGTATTTTGATCAAAGAATTGGAACCATCCGATAATTTGTAACTTGCAGCTAATATATAACATATTTTATATAACTATTCCTAACTCTGTAAGCAAATTAGATTTTTCAACTGTAATTAAGTTAAAATCGAATGCTATAGGCAGCACAGTTTAGCATTAAAAAATAAATGGTGCCTCTCTCACGGACGTATCTTATAAGGATCACCTAAATCTAGATGCTACCTATTTCAATTTATATTAATTTCAGTAACTAAAAACTTATCATAATTATGAGGTTTGACCTCTGCTTGGAATAAAAGGCCATATCGCTGACATCAAATGGAAAGGAACTCGAAGAAGCAGTCAGAAAAGAAAATGGTTCAATGTGAATAATGTCACTTACAAATGCTCAGAGATGCAGAACGTGAATATGCAGTCATTTACCAAGAGATTTGTAGGAAAAAGACACAAGCACCAGACGGAAGATGAAAATGAAAAGGTTATAGAAAATTAATCCTACATACCAGAAAAATCTTAAACCTCTAAGTTGGAGAGCATAACTCTAGCGCTATTCTCTAAAACTGCAACTACTGTTAAAAACAATTATAAGCATGGTAAATATGAAAAAAGATAATCCATATTACAATAGTTCAGAGTCCAAAGACGCCACCTATTTCCCAAACATTCACCACAGACAATTCAGGATTGAGCCCCTGAGCGAAATTATTCATTTATCACCTTCAAAAGTTTAATTATTGATGAAGGGTAAAAATTTATTTTCTAATGAATAAAATATAAACTTAGAAACTCAAATTGATTGACTGATTCAAAAGTATTGTAAATCTAAACTAATACAAACAATATAAAACTAAATAAATATTTTTTTTTTGGTGTTAATTGAGGGGTATGGTCATGAGCCACCCCCAACCCCAAGACTGAAGCCCCCTCCCCTCCCGGTCATGAGCCTCCCCGGACTTAAGCCTCCGGTCATGAGCCCCCCTGGGACATAAGCCCCCCCCCCCCTCGGGTATCGAGCCCCCTGTGTTTTAATCTTATTTAACTAGTTGAACAAATGAAGAGCTACTTTGATAGAAATAACTGGGAGTAGCTAATTATTTAGTTTGTTGTATACGCTAGTTTGTTGTACTGCACACTTCATGATTTTTTAATTACCTGGCAGGGGGTTCGGGATGACGCCCCCGATATATATATATATATATATATATATATATATATATATTATGTTAAATCAGTAATATACTTCATAAGTGTCGGACTACTGGGGTATCGGAAAATTGGGGCGTCTGACCAATTTGGTATCGGATTAATGGGGCGTCGGACTAATGAATAGTAATCTTGTTTTCTTTAGGTATTTTAGGAATCCTTATTTACCTAGTTAAACGAATGAAGAGCTACTTAGATAGAACTAACTGAGAGTATCCCTATCTAGGTAGCTACTCTCAGTTATCTATATTTAGTTATACATATCTAAGTAGCTATTCATTTGCTCAACTAGGTAAATATGGATTAAAAAAGGGAGAGGGGGGGGGGGGCTTAAGTCCAGGGTGATTATGACCTACACCCGTTCCTTAAGCGGTGGAAAAATTCATCACCGCTCGTTACCGTTCACAGAAGTTGGTCCTCGTTAAAGCACAGTCATATATGCACGGCCACCGCTTATTTTTCTCTTACAGCTCCGACGGTTTTGAGCTTTTCCAAATGTTGCAAGGATTGAGGAGCGGTAGTTTACCTCTCTGCAAAGTTCGCTACCTCTAAAACACCACCCAGCCAAAGTTTGGCACCGCCAGAAGCAAGTTCGTGAACGCTTCATTCCGCTAGGCCAATGCAGAAATCCTGAACGGTGCTTCCCCAGCTTTGCCCAGGCGGGGATTAAACGTTGACAAACTTTGGCAGAGCGTTGTTATTTTTTTATGAGTTTGTGTGTCGAAATTATGTATCAAAATATAAAATACAGGTGATGCCATAGCGGTGCACCGCTGAAGTCGTCGTTGACATAGAGTTGGCTTAACGGTAGGAAGAGGCAGCGAGCGTTGGTTTGGCAGTATGGAGCTATGCTACCTCCTTACCAACATCAAACCAAAGTTAATCACTGCAATGAATCTTTGCTTCATTTTCTGAGGCTGTTTCAGAAAACTCATGTTCGTGATTCAAACGTTTTCAACTGCCTTATCAAAGTTCATGCAACATTTAATCACCGCCCGGGCAATGCTGGCGAAGTAGCGGTGGTCAAGCATTTGAGATTTACGTATTTGCGTCTATAATGGTGCCAAACTTTGACAGGGTTTTGTTGCTGTGGGGAACTTTGCGGAGTGGAAAGCTACTGCTTCTCAACGCTCGTAATATTTTTTGTAGTTCAAAACTTTCGGATCGGTAAGTGTGAACATAAGCGGTGGTCAAGCGTATACGGCGTTTCCTGAACGGGGGCCAACTTCTGGCCATCGTTAACAATTTTTTGCCCCTGCTACAGGAACACTCTAGCAAAGTTCCTCCGGTGTGTCAGGCCTTCAAATGATGAGCCTCAACTATCGATTGATATCAAAAATCTACCAGAATTTCTGATTAATTTCATCCACTCAGCTCCGTAATCAAAAGCAGTATACCGCTTTACCAACTTTAAACCCCGCCGAGCCAACGCCTACACTCGTAGAACACCGCTCTATCAACGCTCGTGTTACCATGATTGATTTTCCAATCATGATAACGAGCGTTGCCGGAATTTCGTTTATTCTCCCTTCGTTCAAAGAACGATCCAACACAGTTCTGACTGTGTGATCTAGGCTTTAGATATCCTTCTATATTCATCGAAACAAGACTTACTTTAAATAAATGAGAAAATTAGCAATTCCTCATGCTATACCAAATATACTGGATTATTTTGCTCCAGTGCTTCAGATATTTTCTATTTGATCAAGATCAGCAATTAGTGGTGTTAATCAGTCCCCATCGAAAGTCTCATGAAGATTTCGACAGCTGCTGCATGCTCTCCAATGAGGAGAGCAATATTATGCACCCAAGTAATAAAATAAAAGATTAACAAAAAAATAGTGAGAAAAGAAAGAAACAACATGGCTCATCAATAATTAGTTTGGGTGACTAAATATCAACATATGACTAGGATTGTGACAATATGCGTTTAAAATCATAGATCCAGAAAATAGTATGGACGGAATGAATGAAAGACTATTTAATCATTCTAAATCAGCGGTATACAGTACCCGATACCATTTCATTTCGTTTCCTCTATGATATTCTTAAGATCTATTATTTTATCTGCTTATTGCCACATCCCTACACATGACCAACGAGATGACGTGCACTCGTAGTAGAGCGCATACCTTCGTCACCATATATAACCTTGACCACCCAATAATTTGACTTGAGTTAGAAATGAACTTAATCTTTTCTAGTTCACTCCCAAAATCTGATCAAATGGTTCCTGGTTATTGACCAATAAATGGTCAATACCAAATTTCAGGGAATTGGTTGAATACTATTTGAGTTATAAATGACCTTGACCTTTGACCCGATCTCTCCCAAAATCTAATCAAACTTAATTCACGGTACAGAAGGGACCGAGGTTATAGGGAGGACTACAATTCGAGCAAATTCAACAGAAATCTAGATCATGGAAAAATTGTTTATCAATTCAAATTATTGAATGACAAAAGAAGGTAAAAAGAAGACAAAATGAAGGGAGTGGCAATTTATACTTTAAGTTTTCAGAAAAAAAATATCTATAACTTTTCAAAATAGTTTTATTTAATTTCTTTTACTATGTAAAATTGAAGACTCCATTAAATCTATCTTGAAAAGAGAGGTGGAAGTCTGCGATCGTACTGTAGATACGTTCTCTAGGTTCTAAACTCTAGCAAACAAATTAAAGTATTTATCAATAGCCTCTTCTCCTTTCTACCACGTTAAAATATTAATATTGCCAACACTTCTTCCCGTTATGGAAGATACTGTTCAATGCAAGGATTTAGATATATCTTACAAGTTTAACTATTACACAGTTCATGCAAATGAATGTGTTATTAAGCAATGAATATGTAAGCTAATTTTAGGATTTAGTAGAATTCTATTTGGAAATGCATCGCTAGCCTAGGTGTGGCTTTATATTATAGTATATATTCTACTATTTAACTTTTTTTTTGTCTTTATAAAAATTATTAAAATATTTGAACAAAAGCCAATTTAACCAAATCAGCCTTTACATTAATCGGGGATATTATAGACATTGCATAATGAACTAACTATATACATTAAAATTGAACTAAGTTAAATACGCAACATCTGATGTGACACAGCTGCCGATAGCTAATTACAAAAAGATGCTCTATAATAGATATGAAGTTTGAACTTCTATAGTCGAAAATTATTAATCTTCTCTTACTAGCTATGATCTACTGTGTCATACTGGCTATTGTGTATTTACCTTAGTTCTTGCCCTTCAAAAAAATTCAAATTATTCTTCATACTCACTTATTAAGATAGGACTGTTGCAAATAATAATTCAATGATGGTAGTTTCAATCTTATTAACTGATAGTATGGAATGGGTAGTTATTCTGTCAAAAATTTAGAGCATGAAAAAAATGGACTGATACTAAATCAAATGATGCCAAACAGTTTTTCGTGAAGTGCTACGCAATGTAGTTATTATTTCATTAGAATTTGATATACGATTAAATCTGTGTGTAAACCACTATTACAAAATGGTTAAATAACTGTTCCTGTAGCTACTCCCATATGAAAAAAATAAGAGAAATACACGACAAGTTTTATAGTTTAGCGCAATAGTTTTTTTTTATAAATGTAGTTTCGAAGGCCTGATGGTTTAAATAATCGTTAATCGAAATGTAAATTTTTTATTAATACGATATAATTTAATTCGCACTATATTTCAATATTCAAAGATAATTCACTAATTGGTCTCCAGTAGTCATAAACTTTTTACTGCATGGCATCTTTTCTCAATACTACGAGAAGGTGGAGCTTATCCTATGCAACGGTGTCAAATCTCAAAATTTTGACTAAAAACTCCACGGTTTTTGCATCTAAAATTTAAAGTGACCTCGTTTATTTTTTCCCTGATAATACCTTTCAGCCTCTTCGTCGAAAATATCTTTTAATCTATGTGACGAAGAAGAGGCTCTCTTTTTGCACCGATCATACAGTAGCAGCTTGTCTTTTATCGCATGATCTGGAAGGTGATTGTGTTCACCTTTTGTGATACCCGTGGCCATTATATTATCCCACAAATTATTAGATTTCCTTATAATGTCCGTTTTTTAATGAAAGCGTGACACACGGACTTACTTACGAATACGGCTCTTTTTAGAGTATAGATGGATAGATATTGAGGCATTCAATTAATATGATTTCTATTTACAGTCTTTCCCCATCGCGTATGTATTGATGAAGAGGACTACTACAGCCTACAGAGAGGCCCTCCTCTTCATTAAAGGCCACACACAAGGTCGCCTCATCGTAATAATCACAGACTACGAGAGGGCAATGCCGAGAGAAGCTACCGATGTATAAGAAGAGCTAGAGTTAGTGGTTGTCTCTTCCACTACAATCAGGTAATCTCTTTGATATTATCATGAGTGGTGTTAATAGCGTTGACGGTATTTTTTTTGGTTTCAGTCTTTCGAATAGCAATATGACAATTTATCACAAGAATCAAGGCTGAAATCTGGCTAAACTACACGTACTATCTTTATAAGATCCATTGATGATATTCTGTTAATTTGTATGATTTTTTTGATTGAAGAAAATAAAATAAATCCTTGGTTGCTGCATTATGTAGGATGAAGAACTCAACAAGAAGTAATTTGAATTTTCCCAAGCTTTCAGAAATCTTCGTGATTTCCGTCTTCAGGGGTAACATTTATTTAGAAACAAGCGACTTATAATCTACCTACTCGTAATCATGATACATATCCTAATTTATAATTTTTTTTTTAACATTTCAATTTTAAATTTTGACAATCTTATTAACTATGGGCACTATTTACTAAGGAACTTCATATGCTCTATTTAAAGTGTTATCCTATTCATGCGTATAGTACGATTCTAATTTTCTCCTATTCAAAGTATGCTAACATTGTTACAATATCCTAACATTATCAAAATCTAAACTATGGTCTGTATCTCTATTATGCTAATATATCTATGATTATTGTACTCTCTTAACTACATTAGATTTATGTTCCTTAATCCTATCTCCTAACATTCTACCTGTTTCTCCAACATATTTACTATCACAATCCTAACAATCTATCTAATATACTACATTGATTTTACTCTCCTTATCTAATCTATCCTTAATTCTTATAACCTAGTTTCCTATAGTATTATTAGATTTATTGCTTAACATAATATCAAATGGTTTCAAAATCCTTTATATTCTTTCGCTTGTTCCTTTTTATGTATGGGGCTAAAATATATCGTCTGTTGCTGTCCTCTTCTTCTATTCTTGCAGACTGTTATTGTTTTCCATGTCAAATTTCTTCTTATTATCACTTTATTAATTTCTTTTCTGGATAATTATTTGATACTAGATCTCTCCTTATTTTCTCCAGTTCATTTTCCAATTATGAGTTACTACAAATTTTGATGGCTCTTGTTGACTAATGAATTGATGACACTTATTTTTTAAGTCTTGGAATTGTAGCTATTATAGTCCAAATATTTCCCGATTTGATGGTTTTCTATAGACCGTGAAATTTAATTATCCGTTTCTTTTTTTCATTATTTTAATATCCAAAAATGCCAATTCTTATCCTTCTTCTATTTCCTGCGTGAATTGAATGTGTTCGTTGACACTGTTAATAGAATCTGAATAATAATTCTTTTTTGTTTTCTGGAATTATTACTATGCAATCGTCTACGTAAACATCACTAGGACTAACAACTATGTTCGTTAGAATAGATCTGCCGTAACAAATCTATCAAGTAAATAAGTAGTCTCAAGACTAAATAAAGTTATTATCAAAAGGAGCCAATTTCAACACAGGACACTCAAAGTAGGATATTCTAACACTCACTGCTTCTGTAGATGGAGCTATTGATAATTGCCGTGATATTTCATATCGAGACAAACCATAAGTCAAGTAAAATGTAGTCAATGCCATTCAGATAGCTAAGTGCAATTCAAAATAGTAGAACTTGACTACTAGAGAAAAGGATTCATTGAAATCAATAAAAAATGACCGAAATGTCAAGATAACAAAAGCTGATAGATTTTGCCTTAGTAATAACCGATTAGACTGAATATCATGAAAAGTGATTACTCATTTGAGTTAAACGTGTACCTATTCAAAATTGCCAACTAACCCGATAAATACTTTGAAAAACAAACTCAACTATTAACTCAAGAATTAAAAGATAACAAGAAAC
>CANNZV010001252.1:0-169773 GCA_947561585.1 Caprella mutica | reverse complement strand
GTAGTAACTCATAATTGGAAAATGAACTGGAGAAAATAAGGAGAGATCTAGCATCAAATAATTATCCAAGAAAAGAAATTAATAAAGTGATAAATAAGAAGAAATTTGACATGCAAAACCAATAACAGTCAACAAGAATAGAAGAAGAGGACAGCAACAGACGATATATTGTAGCCCCATACATAAAAGGAACAAGCGAAAGAATATAAAGGATTTTGAAACCATTTGATATCATGTTAAGCAATAGATCTAATAATACTATAGGAAACTAGGTTATAAGAATTAAGGATAGATTAGATAAGGAGAGTAAAATCAATGTAGTATATTAGATAGATTGTTAGGATTGTAATAGTAAAAATGTTGGAGAAACAGGTAGAATGTTAGGAGATAGGATTAAGGAACATAAATCTAATGTAGTTAAGAGAGTACAATAATCATAGATATATTAGCATAATAGAGATACAGGCCATAGTTTAGATTTTGATAATGTTAGGATATTGTAACAATGTTAGCATACTTTTAATAGGAGAAAATTAGAATCGTACTATACGCATGGATAGGATAACACTTTAAATAGAGCATATGAAGTTCCTTAGTAAATAGTGCCCATAGTTAATAAGATTGTCAAAAATTAAAATTGAAATGTTAAAAAAAAAAAATTATAAATTAGGATATGTATCATGATTACGAGTAGGTAGATTATAAGTCGCTTGTTTCTCAATAAATGTTACCCCTGAAGACGGAAACCACGAAGATTTCTGAAAGCTTGGGAAAATTCAAACTACTTCTTGTTGAGTTCTTCATCCTACATAATATTTGTTTAAGTAAATAAAAACTTGCGCGTTTTAGCAGAAAGTTAATTACTGAAGCTGCAAAAGTGAATCTATTTCTAATTAATAATAACTATATTGAAACGGTTTAGTCAAAACAAACAATAAGCAAGTTATGGTGGGGAAATAGAAGATTTAAGGGGGCCTCATTTAATCTTCCATGGCTACACCGGTAACTGGTCCTTTCGCCGAAAACAACTTCGCCGCACGACACTTTCGCCGAAAATTTTATAACACAATAGGTTATATATATAAAGAGATATAGTCCACCTATACGGTTAGGTGAGCGGTCGGTTGGGGGGATTTGGGTAGGGGCTTGCCTTACCTCCGCCCCACTTCGGCCAGGTTTGATAGTGGCAAAATGTATACTTTACTGTTTTATACTGTAAAATAAGTATACCTTATTTAGGTAAATAATTGTCACACTTTCAGCGAAAGTGTCATGAGGCGAAAGTGTTTCCGGTTAAAGTGTTTTCGACAAAAGGACCTGGAACTTGCTACACCATAAATTTATCCCAGAGAATCCTATTCAAGTTATTGTTGGGTCCGTAGGGATTATGTAGAATCCTTCATAATCTGTTATGATCTACCATAAATTCCTCTCTGGGATTAAATGACTTGAGTGAACACATTTATAAGATACAAGCAACAAACAAAATGTTGCTATGAGGAAAAAAAAGACAATGTTGACCTCAATATAGCTTTCCAACTCAGCTAATTGAAATTCCAGGTTGAAATATAGGCAAATACGGAGTTCATTAGCTTGCCTTGGCACGAAGGGACGGCAATGATAAACAACACCATTGTTGGGCAAGAAATGAGCACCCTGTGATATACTGCTACCCTTCACAGTATTGGCTAAAGCCGTTCGGAAGATTCATATCTCCTCTTCAATCATATGTCCAGACATCGGACTGATGTCACGCCACTGGAATCTATGGTTAAATAAACAAACGTAGAGATCAGGAGATGGTAGAGATGTTTAAATATATAAGACAGGAACTCTATATAGGGAGCTAGGGACCCAGGTTGAAGTTGTTGTTGAGATATCTCAAAAGTGGCCCTTGAAAAAGCGTTAAGTGTTACAGGAGTAGCGAATATTGGAAATCGATGGCGCAGAAGAATAGCCTGCAAGAAAAGACTCTAGAGCCTCAAAGCAGCTTATGAGTGGCTATGGGGCCACTGCTATTGTAAAAACTGGGGGACCTTATTTCATAGGGGATATTCTCAGTTATCAAGCTGTTCCATATTTACAATAAAATAGGGTAAGTTATGAATTATCGTGGTCCGTTCAACATCTTCGATCAAATAAGAAAAAACAATGTAATAATTATTATTTATTTCTATTTTTATTGGTATCCATGATACCTGCAGGTATCATGGATACCAATTAATATAAAAATTAATTAATAATTATTACATGTAAATTCATTACAGAGGACAGTACCTACATGTACCAGAAAAGTGTCCGCTATGCCGATCAGCGTTCGCTGTAACGTTGCATTTTTAGTTTATTTTGGGATCTAAACTTTATAAGTAAGCTAATGAAACTAAACAATCTCAGATTATTATTAAAAGAAAGTTTTAATTAAGTAAAACTGTCGCTTAAAGTACTATAGAATATGATAAAAAGGGTGTTATTTTTTAACTCCACTTATATAGATATCTATGTACCTACATACAACCTAATAAACAGAGCATAATTAATAATCGTTTATTAAACTGAAAACAATATATATATTTACATATATCTTGATTCTTATTTTTTGTTTGGTATGAATAAATGGAGAATATAATAAAATAGAATATAGAAAAGTCACGCCTTTTTCAAATTTCTATTAAAAGTTTCTAATCAAGGAAAATGTGACGGAAAAGAGTAATAAAACGAAAATAATGAAAATCTAAAAACAGTATATTAAGTGTTGATTGTCAATTGTAATACCTATGAATATAATCAATGTTTGACTTGGTAGACGAATAGAATATTTGTTAAAACATATAATTTAAAGAGTTTGTTATAGCTTGCTTTGTAGGTGGTATCCGGTCAAAGATCGTCCGTTGTAAGGGATTTACCTGTATACTGTTTTTTTCTTATATGATCGAAGATGTGGTCACTTTCGATAATCCAGAACTTACCCTATACACTTATTTCTAGCTACCAAATCACTTAACCCTTTTGGGAAAAAGTCATGAAATCATCGTAGTTTATGTTATTTATTAGCGAGATGTTATTATTAGTGGAAAATTATTGGAATTGTCGAAAATAATAATTGTTTGAATTCTAAGCAGTTATTGTGTCACAGTACACTGTGAATAAATGATTAAACTCGTACATTTTTTAGCAGGTTTTGGTGGAATGTGGCGGGAATAATAATAAACTATTTATTATTAGAATCAATATAACGAATGAGAAGGAGTTTCAATTGCATGATAATGTGAACACCGAAAAAGAAAATTATGGTGGGGCCATAGAAGATTATTATTATTATTATCCGACATATAGGCTAACTTCTGACTATCGGATGGTTCCACGATTTCCATCAAGAAAGAAAACAGTATATAATGATTATTGTTATTATTTAATATTAATAAAAAATTATATAGTGAAAACGTGGAACCGTCCGATAACTCGCAATTTACCCTAGTTCCATTTTTCTGTTTGCAAAGCCTATAGTAGTGAAATTTAAAATAAGTCTAGTAATACAATCAATAACAATAGTTATTAATTGTTATTCACAATACACAATAATCATTGTTATTCACAATACACAATAATCATTGTTATTCACAATAAACAATAGTTATTGCTATTGTTATTTACTATAGTTATTGTTATTGTTGTTCTCTATCCTCAAACAGAAAATAAATGGAGTCACTCAGAGAAAATAAGGACAAAATTCTCTTACAGTTATAATACTATTATTGCAGCGGAAAAAAGCAATAGTGATCTATTTGCAATTTAGGCTTCGAATGAATATAGACCACTTCTTCTTTTCACTCATCAAAAAGCATTTAGATCACTTATGTTTTTGGCCTCTGACATAATACAACGAGAAACATATTGATGATAGTATGTTATTTTTATGGTAAAAATGAAAGATACCTAGGATAAAATTATCGGTCGATATCACATTTTCGGTCATATAAGAAAAAACAGTTTGATAATAATCATAATAGAAATTAAATATATTATAGGATATATGACCGAAGATGCGGAACTGACCGATAATTCCTATCTTACCCTATAGAAAGGTTCTAATTTTTGACTAGCTTGGTATATCTTAGAGTCATTTAAATAATAAAATGAATCATTGTGATATATCATCAACGTACTTTGACCAGTATATTCAAGTTAAAAGGACTCAATTTCAAGTCAATTTGACCCGTAGATTTTTTTAGTGAATGATTTCTTCCTTTCACTAAAATGTATGAAAAATAACTGCTATGTACAAAATGTATGGCAATATTTCCATAGGTTTATTTTATTACTCATTTTTAGCTTTTTCTATAATTTTTTATTTTATGGTACGGTCAGCTATAATTTCTCTTTAATTTATAGTATACAAAGTTTTTTATAGGGTAAGTTCCGAGTTATTGGATTGTTCTACATTTCTGATCATGTAAAAAAAAGAATAATAATTAAAATGAAATTTAAATAATATTTTTTTAAAGATGAAAATGTGAATCTACAGATCCTTTATAGTGAACTTCAACTACTCCACTATAGAGGATCTAAGAGAGAATAGAAAACTGGCCTTTTCATGGCAGACTATAAAAAATATTTTCTTTCTTTTTTTAAAATAAATTCATTATACAGGATATTTTATTTCTTAGAACTTTAAAAATCAGGATGGTTCACTACACATGACTTCATTATAGAGGAGTTGCACTAAATAGTAGAACACCTGTTTCATGAAATATAACTAATTTACTATACAGAGATTTAATGAAAATTTACGAATATTTGTGGCAGACTAAACTAAATATGTTCACTATAGAGGTAAGTTCGCTATACAGGAGTCTACTATACAGGACGACTCACTATACAGAAGTTCACTATAGAGGAGTTCAGCTGTACCTATAATATTTAGCTTTTCACTTTCACTATAAGGTTTTCCCCAATGATTTACCTAAATAAATAGTATGTGTGTTTTTCCGTTAGAAAATACCGAGTTTAAATGAGAAACGTGAATATGCTTCGATGTAACTTCGTATATTTTATTTACATCATAAAAAGAAACGGAAAAATAAACGCTCAATACATAGTTTCCCTTATGGGATAGATACTCCGATCATATTGTATTTATTGTTTTGCATACATACAACTAATTTTCATTTTAATTAATTGATTAATTTAATATTTAAAACCGATGGACTTGAAATTTTATTCTTTAACGGTATCGTTCTCATACTTCATAATTAAGTTTAAAATATGAGCGTTGAATTTAATTAAATATGTCAAAGTAAATAATTCCAACACAGTTAATCGAATAAACGAAAATTTTATTTACACGAATTTATGAATTATTAGAGAGAAAATTATGGTGGGGCCATAGAAAATTTAGAGGTTTCGATGGCCCACCATAATTTTATCCCTTGGCAGAGGTTAAATTGATCTTAGAGTTCCTAAATCTTTTGAAATATAAAATAATATGAAAAAAATAATTCTCAACGATCTATTTTTCAAAAATGTACCATAGAAATTCAACTCAATTGGCAAAAACCTCTCCATTTTTTTTATATTAGCAGATTTTTTTCCAGTCAACCAGAAAGAGAAAATTTCTTCCTTCAACTAAATGCAGTCAAAATATTCGGGTGAATACCTTCAAAAAATAAGAAAACTTTGTGTATTTCTTTTTGGAATTATAGTTATTATGATAACGTAGTGGATTAGGGTTCCTGGCAAAGAATTGGATTCAGGAATGACTTCCTTTTTCACCATCAAAAAAAGAAGTCTACACTGTACCGAAAATGGTGAGATTATATGGAAAAAAATAAGAACGGTGAAAGATATTTAATTATAATTTATTATTCTGTAATCAAATCTTATGATGATGTTGCATAATTTTGACAAAATGTATAGCTGAAAAAATAATAATAATTGAACCACCAATTGTTAGGTCAAATTTTTGACATTTTAATTAATTTCTTTAAAAATTGACTTCTAGATGTTGTTATTTGGAGTAATTTACATTAAAATATGATACAATGAAACAACTTTATTGAAAGGAAGAACATGCAAAGTAAGTTTCCTAATCAAGTCCATATATAAATTCCTGCTGAAATCAGAACTTTTCTGGCGTCTCAGCTTTTCCTGGGGGTGTGTACCCCAGGCGTTCAGCTTGTTATTATTATTCGCAGTGAATTTTTTCATTGTTCTTCCCTCATCCAATACTCTTGTTATCTCTTCTTTGTTTTGTCTTCTTTCTTTTTTTGCTGCTCTTTTTTATCTTCTTTTGCTGCTCTTTTTTATCTTCTTTAGTTGCTCTTTACTTTTGTTCAAAGAAGAATTTTCGACCAATCCAAAGAGATATTCACTGACTCACTTCAATGGAAGAAAATACTCTCTCTATCTAAGATGAAAATCTAACTACTGAAGAAAGGAGAATGTGAGTTACTGCGACACACAATCCGATACAATGGGTAGGTATTTCGCTATTACTTTGTGAGTAAACTTAACTAACCTCCTATTTTTAAATCCCAGTCATATGATTCCTTTATAACTGTATACTGTAACTGTATAGTGTAACTGTATACTGTAACTGTATACTGTAACTGTATACTGTAACTGTATACTGTAACTGTATACTGTAACTGTATACTGTAACTGTATACTGTAACTGTATACTGTAACTGTATACTGTAACTGTATACTGTAACTGTATACTGTAACTGTATACTGTAACTGTATACTGTAACTGTATACTGTAACTGTATACTGTAACTGTATACTGTAACTGTATACTGTAACTGTATACTGTAACTGTATACTGTAACTGTATACTGTAACTGTATACTGTAACTGTATACTGTAACTGTATACTGTAACTGTATACTGTAACTGTATACTGTAACTGTATACTGTAACTGTATACTGTAACTGTATACTGTAACTGTATACTGTAACTGTATACTGTAACTGTATACTGTAACTGTATACTGTAACTGTATACTGTAACTGTATACTGTAACTGTATACTGTAACTGTGTACTGTAACTGTATACTGTAACTGTATACTGTAACTGTATACTGTAACTGTATACTGTAACTGTGTACTGTAACTGTATACTGTAACTGTATACTGTAACTGTATACTGTAACTGTATACTGTAACTGTATACTGTAACTGTATACTGTAACTGTATACTGTAACTGTATACTGTAACTGTATACTGTAACTGTATACTGTAACTGTATACTGTAACTGTATACTGTAACTGTATACTGTAACTATATACTGTAACTTTATACTGTAACTGTATACTGTAACTGTATACTGTATTTGTATACTGTAACTGTATACTGTAACTGTATACTGTAACTGTATACTGCAACTGCATACTGTATACTGTAACTGTATACTGCAACTGCATACTGTATACTGTAACTGTATACTGTAACTGTATACTGTAACTGTATACTGTAACTGTATACTGTAACTGTATACTGTAACTGTATACTGTAACTGTATACTGTAACTGTATACTGTAACTGTATACTGTAACTGTATACTGTAACTGTATACTTTAATTAAGATAATGATTAATTTGAAGCATCTATCCTGATTATATAACTATGCTTCTAGAAATTCATTTAGCTAATCTTTACTATTTCCTCATTGATGTCTAAATACAGAATATGTTTCATCGATGCTTTCATGTTCTATATTCTATAGATAGAGGGACTGCAAACCTCTTACAGATGCTATTGCTTGCCTATATATAAATACATACAGTATATACACATTTATAGTCTGTATACCTATCTTTATGTACTTTCTTTTAGAGCAAAGACATCATTCATAAGATGGACATTTCCATAGAGCATCTTCTAGGAAAGGTCTGGCATGACTAATACGCGGCATAATAAATGCTTACAACATCAAAAGTAGCCAACTCCTCTCATCTTGTATATTAGGCATACTTATATATTATTTACCTGACGGTTTCCTTTCTTGGTTGGCTTTACTTTTGCTAATGAATGTGTGATATGCAGAATTATTCTCCTTCATTCGCTTAATTAATCACTCTCACTCATTGTCTCTTAATCACTCTCACTCATCCTCTCTTAATCACTCTCACTCATCGTCTCTTAATCACTCTCACTCATCGTCTCTTAATCACTCTCACTCATCCTCTCTTAATCACTCTTACTCATCCTCTCTTAATCACTCTCACTCATCGTCTCTTAATCACTCTCACTCATCCTCTCTTAATCACTCTCACTCATCCTCTCTTAATCACTCTTACTCATCCTCTCTTAATCACTCTCACTCATCGTCTCTTAATCACTCTCACTCATCCTCTCTTAATCACTCTCACTCATCGTCTCTTAATCACTCTCACTCATCGTCTCTTAATCACTCTCACTCATCCTCTCTTAATCACTCTCACTCATCGTCTCTTAATCACTCTCACTCATCCTCTCTTAATCACTCTCACTCATCGTCTCTTAATCACTCTCACTCATCCTCTCTTAATCACTCTCACTCATCCTCTCTTAATCACTCTCACTCATCCTTAATCACTCTCACTCATCCTCTCTTAATCACTCTCACTCATCCTCTCTTAATCACTCTCGATCATCGTCTCTTAATCACTCTCACTCATCCTCTCTTAATCACTCTCACTCATCGTCACTTAATCACTCTCACTCATCCTCTCTTAATCACTCTCACTCATCCTCTCTTAATCACTCTCACTCATCCTCTCTTAATCACTCTCACTCATCCTCTCTTAATCACTCTCACTCATCCTCTCTTAATCACTCTCACTCATCCTCTCTTAATCACTCTCACTCATCGTCTCTTAATCACTCTCACTCATCCTCTCTTAATCACTCTCACTCATCCTCTCTTAATCACTCTCACTCATCCTCTCTTAATCACTCTCACTCATCCTCTCTTAATCACTCTCACTCATCCTCTCTTAATCACTCTCACTCATCCTCTCTTAATCACTCTCACTCATCCTCTCTTAATCACTCTCACTCATCCTCTCTTAATCACTCTCACTCATCCTCTCTTAATCACTCTCACTCATCGTCTCTTAATCACTCTCACTCATCCTCTCTTAATCACTCTCACTCATCCTCTCTTAATCACTCTCACTCATCGTCTCTTAATCACTCTCACTCATCCTCTCTTAATCACTCTCACTCATCCTCTCTTAATCACTCTCACTCATCCTCTCTTAATCACTCTCACTCATCCTCTCTTAATCACTCTCACTCATCGTCTCTTAATCACTCTCACTCATCCTCTCTTAATCACTCTCACTCATCGTCTCTTAATCACTCTCACTCATCGTCTCTTAATCACTCTCACTCATCCTCTCTTAATCACTCTCACTCATCCTTAATCACTCTCACTCATCCTCTCTTAATCACTCTCACTCATCCTCTCTTAATCACTCTCACTCATCCTCTCTTAATCACTCTCACTCATCCTCTCTTAATCACTCTCACTCATCCTCTCTTAATCACTCTCACTCATCCTTAATCACTCTCACTCATCCTCTCTTAATCACTCTCACTCATCCTCTCTTAATCACTCTCACTCATCCTTTCTTAATCACTCTCATCATCCTTAATCACTCTCACTCATCCTCTCTTAATCACTCTCACTCATCCTCTCTTAATCACTCTCACTCATCCTTTCTTAATCACTCTCACTCATCCTCTCTTAATCACTCTCACTCATCCTCTCTTAATCACTCTCACTCATCCTCTCTTAATCACTCTCACTCATCCTCTCTTAATCACTCTCACTCATCGTCTCTTAATCACTCTCACTCATCCTCTCTTAATCACTCTCACTCATCCTCTTTTAATCACTCTCACTCATCCTTTCTTAATCACTCTCACTCATCCTCTCTTAATCACTCTCACTCATCCTCTCTTAATCACTCTCACTCATCCTTAATCACTCTCACTCATCCTCTCATAATCACTCTCACTCATCCTCTCCTAATCACTCTCACTCATCCTCTCTTAATCACTCTCACTCATCCTCTCTTAATCACTCTCACTCATCCTTAATCACTCTCACTCATCCTCTCATAATCACTCTCACTCATCCTCTCCTAATCACTCTCACTCATCCTCTCTTGATCACTCTCACTCATCCTCTCTTAATCACTCTCACTCATAGTCTCTTAATCACTCTCACTCATCCTCTCTTAATCACTCTCACTCTCTTTCTAGGACTACTGCTCTTCACATCAAAGTCATGCTCCTTGCCAAGCCTCTTAGTAACTATAAAAGTGTCTGTGTATGGTCTATATGAGACAACTTTTCAATCTCCAAGAAAATGTTTGTTTTGTATGCGATATGCACTGTCATTTCAATCAGGATATAATGACTGTATAGGGTATGGTAATCAGCTAATCGAAATTACTCTGATTATTTGACGTGACCGCGTTGTGACTTAGAAAATTTTAGATTGCGTTAATTGCTACCTAAATAATATCATTTTTTGTGTTGATAATAACTAGTTCATTTTAAATCAAAATGGTAAGATTTTTTTGCCTATAATTGTATCAATTATGAAGTATATTCATGGATAAAACTTAAATGTACTTTTTGGTCTAAGGACCAATAAAAGCTATAGAACTGTGGTTAGGAAAAGTTGGACAACTTTGAACATTTAGCTAAACTATTGTAAACCATATAATATATGTTCAGGTAAATAACGATACTTTGTTATTGACATGTTTAACATCTATAATATCAATCCTCGAAAGTACACAGCGAGATACCTACCTATTTTAATTACACTTTCTTCTTGGAAAAACTCCTGTTGACTGGCGACTCTGTCCACACTTTGAAACATGGGCCTAACACATACCTATTTAGTCACAACTAAATCAAATTGTTCTTTTTATCAATTACTAACTAATCATTAATTAAATTATATTTACATTATTCTATTTCCTAATTGTTATTCATAGAAACTAGAGTTTAGCAGTTAACTAGAACAGCATTCTGAACTGCTGGTTTAGAATCCTAGGTAGTATAAGTTTAAGACCCTATTTCTCATAGATAAGTAAAAGTAGAGAACAATATAACCACATCTGAATTATATTTATATATTTAAATACTTGGTACAATCGCTATTTTTACTATTTATCAATCGAAACGCTTATAAATTGACTTTAAAGTTCTTGATAATAACATGCAAATACGAGGTATCATGAGCCGCTGGGTCATTAACAAAACATGTGACGTCATATTTTTGCGTCGTCTGCTAGTTACTATACCCTTTATGTTATTGTATCCTTATTTTCAATACATCATTTGATTAATTATCTATTAAAATTAGGGTGAAAAAACGATGCAACTATATATTCGAGTTTTATTGATTATATTTTTATTATTTTCTTTCGACCGGTATCGATTTATTGAGAGTAATAAATAATAAATTAAAGAATATTTAGTATCTCCTATGGAAATGAGGTCTTCTGTGGTGACTTCCACCATGATGACCTCCAAGGTGACCTCCGTGATGACCTCCATGATGACCTCCGTGGTAACCACCGTGGTATCCTCTTGGTGGTCCATGGTAACCACGAGGGGGTCCATGATGGTACCCTCTTGGTCTGCCGTGATATCCGCCACCTTTTGTGAAAAAAAAATATTTATTTATATATTTCCTATATATTTTTAAAATTTTTATATATTTATAAAATTTTTACATATTTTAATTTTTTCATATTTTTTTAGATTTTGTATTTATTTTCAAATAAATTGACATTTTTAAATACTTTAAATATATTTAAGTATTCAACTCTAAGCAATATTTTTGATTGCTTTAATCAATGAGGCAAACAATTTTTTTAATTGCTGCAAACCCCATGAAATTCGTAACCTACCTTTAAATTTGATATGCTTTTAAAGATTGTTTTTTAATCAAAACTCTACAATGCTCGTTTTCCTTTCGACTTGCTAATTTTCAGTCGAAAGAAAAAGAATATACACTGTTTCTTTTGAATATCAGCCTATAGGTAGGTATAATCAATCCAATATTAAATATGTCTAAAGGTATAAAATGTGAAAAATTTATAATCGAAACGTTAATTTACTTCGGAAAATTATATAATTTTATATGGAAGCCAAATATACATTGTTCGTTTATAAAATTCAAAATCAAAATAAATAGTGTACAATCCTTTTCTTCAGCGTCAGATTAGTGTTTCGTACAAGCATCTACACAGTATTAAAAACTTTGAAAGCATATTATAAAGTATATATTTAAACGAATTTTATGCGGTTTGTAGATTTAATGATCCTAGAGTCTAGAGTCTGGTTCGATAATTTTATACAATTTTTTTTTGTGGAACCTGGAGAGGACCTTCAAGTCTAACGGGAGATCAACTAATGATAATAATATAAGTTATTACTTTTGATATATTTATACTAAATAACCATAAAAAATAAAAATAAAATATAATAATTAAAATAGGAGTACATTAACATTTCGATACATATTCCTTTCATTTTGTATAAGGCCACATCTATATGATCGAAAATGTGGAACTGTACGATTTCTAAGAACTCACCCTATCTTCATCTCAAAATGAGAATGTAATTAGTAAATACCTTAGTACATAACTTCCTATGTCATTAGTGGCTCAGAATAAGTCATGCTTAATAAAGCAAATCGTTAATTAAATTATAACGTACTGTTTCGATAAATAAATAAAATAGCTTTATTTCAAGATTAAGAGAGATCATTAAATCTTCTACGGCCCCACCATAATTTCCCCCTTAATCTTCTATGGCCCCACCATAATTTCCCCCTTAATATTCTATGGCTCACCATAACTATCCATCTCAATTTTCTATGGCCCCATCAAAATTTCCCCCTTAATCTTCTATGGCCCCACCTTAACCATCTCCTTACCTCCGCCAAGGAATCCACCCCCTCTGTTGCAGTTAACAGCCAAGCATCCCAAGAGAGCTACGGAGCCCCCGAGGAGAGCTGCCGATGCAAAGGTTGGGTCCAGTGGGTCCGCTTCCGCCACTGGGGCTCCGTGGGCCGCATTTAGGACTAGGAGGGGGACCGCCGCCAACAGCAAGTGAGGGAGAGACTGAAAGAGGAGGGGGTTTATTATAGTATTCGGCATCTGTTAGTAAATTATAAAATGAACAGAGAAAATAAAAGAAATTTAGATGTTGTGGGAAAATGTGAAGAAATAAAATGAATAGATAAATAAATTGAAAATAAAAATGAATTGGAAATTTAAAATGAATAGGAAATAAAATGAATTGAAAATAGGAAATAAAATGAAGATAAAATAATAAAAAATTTAATTGAAAATTGAAAATGGCATACATGAATTGAAACCAAAAATGAAATGGAATGAATAAACTGAATTTTTTTCATAAATATAATTTTATTTATAGCTATATGAAGAATTGAAGTTCATATAAATTATTTTTTAAGAGAAATATATGAATAGTATTTTTATTCATACAAATTACTAACTTTTAACCCTCTGCCTCCTGACGGCATCAACAGATGTCACTTTTCATTTTTTGCGAATGTAACTGTTTAGCACTGAAATATATACTATAAGGTACTTTAGAGTGATACCTATATAGTTGAACAATTCAGTAGAACTATACTCTATAGTGGACTTCTCTATAGTGAATGTAGAGTCCCGAGAATAGTGAACAGATTTTCTTTTAGTCTGCCCTCAATAGCATCAGTTTATAGAAAACAATTTGCGATTTTATGGCAGATTGAAGGAAATTTGTTCACTGAATGCTGCAATTCTCTTACTCTAGATTCACTATAGAGGAGTTTTACTGTACATGGCAAAATTTGGCAACTCACGCCTCAACTGTAAACACAGCGATAATGTGTATTGCTTACATTGAAGATAATAATCAGATATTATCATTATTCGAATTTCAGAAGGAAAACGGTTGATGTAGAATTTCACATGAAATTTTCTGATGCATCGAATTATTAATAACATATTATCGCAAATATTAATAACGTAACTACAGATTAAAACACATGAATATTGAACTTTTTTGTTTAATGAGCATTAAACTTACAACTTTTCTGTATGCAAAATGTTCAAATTGCATTTGAAGGTAGGTTTTGTGTGCACTGATTGTTGCAATTATTGCTGAATGATAACGATGACCACTATTTCTATGTACATATTCCTGTTGTTGAGCGATGATCGCAATAATCGCTGCATGCAAAACGTACCTTTATCACTTTGGAATTTAGTCTTTCTAGTAATACGTGTATATAACCAATTTAAATTATCCTGTATTATTTGAAACAAAAAATAAAATAAAATAAGTAAATTAAAAATCTTAATATGAAAAATCTCGAATTGAAAAAAAGTATAAATCCAATTCACGTTGATAAAAATATTTTATTTAAAATTGATAAATTATTCCACTACACAAAATACTTTGTTGCCAATGATATGACAGTACTCACCAACTTCATTGTGTTGTTTCGTAGAGATGGTGTCGAAAAGTGAACCATTGCACTTCCCCAGTTTCTTTTTATAGTCACACTGTAATTGCCCCATGCTTATAGTCACTATAACTACACTTCCTATTTCAGAGACATAAGTAGATGTACCTACTAACGGTCTAATGGCAAAAGAATACACACCATTTCAGTAGATGATAATGAAGCAAGTGTTACGAGTGATAGGACAGTTAAACATTTTCAATCGAATATGAAAATAATCATTGATTAACTTTTATTTTAATTGGTATCCATGTTACCTACAGGTATCATGGGTACCTTATTGACTCTATAGCAACACAATATAAGAATGGTATCATGGATACCTTATTGACTCTATAGCAATACAATACAGAGATGGTATCATGGGTACCTTATTGTACCCACCTGTAGACAGTTAGTTAACACTCCAGGTGGTAGCAGTTGTTTTTTTTTACCAGAGCACCCTATTTTGTTTTCCTGATAAACTTTTATGCTTCAGTGGACTAGCCCTTTGTAACAGAGTAGACTGGCCCTTTGTATTAGACTAGACTGGTCATTTGTAATAGAGTGAACTGGCCCTTTGTAATAGAGTGGACTGGCCCTTTGTATTAGAGTGGACTGGCCCTTTGTATTAGAGTGGAATGGCCATTTGTAATATAGTGGACTGGCCCTTGGCAATAGAGTGGACTGGCCCTTTATAATAGAGTAGACTGGCCCTTTTTAATGCAGTTCTAACTCCTTTTTCTCATTTCACAGAAAAAACAATTACGTCTCGGTGATAAAATTTGCGTAGAGGAAGAAGATATAAAATAATTATTAGGAAATGTTTATATGTAATTGCATACACACTAAATTGCAGATAATTTGACTAGTGCAGCTTGCAAATTATTTAACCACACTAATGGTGAATATAAATAAAACAATCAAGAAAAATATATTTTGAAACTATTCTAATCAGTTGAAAGTTCTTAATATTTAATTTTATTTATTTTATAGTATTATAATTAATGTTTATAATGTCTGTTTTTATAATAGAGAATATTTCTCAAGTGAAAATTAAACACTAAATTTACAGAGTTAATTAGTTTGAAATTATATTAGCAAATTTTAAACGAAAATATGACTAAAATCTGTATAAATTATTTAATTAATAAGATTGTTATTTTTCAGTGAAAAGTGACGCATGAATTCGTCCATAATATTAATAAGAAAGGAAGTTATGGTGGGGCCATAGAAGATAATTTGAGATCCTCTCTTCTTTGGCCCCCTCATAAATAGTTCCATACACAAGTACCTCCTTTATGCTATATCACATTTTGCACCGACAATTGGGCCCCATGACAATTGGGCCCGACTTGGAGTAGAGTGAATGATTTACTGAAGCATAGAAACGTTTCTACAGTAAGTTTCATGGATATTATACCTTCACACAAATATTTAATTGATTATTGTACCTACCTAGCTGACATTATTAAAAAACTGTGTGTATTTTATTTGGACTGAAAATTAGTAAGTCAGAAGTTAATTAAACAACGGCTGTTGTAGAGTTTTGATTATAAAAAACTTCAAAAAATATAGAATTAAATAGATGCTATCAAATTTCATGGAGTTTACAGCAAAAATAATAAGAAACAGCAGCCTCATTGATGATTAAAACTGAACAATTAGATAAATTGGCTGGAGCAGACCTTTTAATTGAAGACCATTGTCACTGGATTAACAAAGTAACACTTCTTTAAAGTGTCCCAATTTTTTCTGCGTCCTGTTTTCTCGGGGCGCAATTGTCTTGGGCACAATTGTCGATCCACGATACCAAATTGGGTAAGTTCCGAGTTATCGGAAGATTCCACATTGTCGATCATGTAAGAAAAAAATGACTAATTATTATTTAAATTTTATCTTAATACAAATTTTTTCTTACATGCTCCAAAACGTGGAACCGTCTGATAACTCGGAACTTAGTCCAGTTCACCCATCTGACATTTAAAAAGACGCTGTAGATCATCACAACTTTTTTATGCCTATACGCATCTCATTTTTTGTGGGTAATGAATGCAGTAGATAAAATCTGCATATTCCTACCAAGCGTTATGTTAAGGTGGGGCCATAGAAGATTAAGAAGGGCCCCTTTTTATTCTTCCTCCTGTATACCATAACTTTGTATCTGGGTGTGCAGTTAAATCATCTTATAAAACATAGACATTTTAATTCATCGTAATATAAAGGAATTTCGCACGATATCAATTATAATGTCCAATAGATTGTATAGGTTTTTCTCCATGATAAATTACGTATTGATATTCGCAGAATTTAGTAAATCGAAAGTACTCAATCCTTTACCACCATTTATAATCGCCGATCCTGGGCTTAATTGTCCTGTGGCACAATAGTTTTAGACTTAATTGTCTTGCACTCAATTGACTTACACTTTATGTTAATTGTCTTGGGCTCAATTTTCGGGTGTCCAATCGTCCTGTGGCCCACTTGTCTTGGGCTCAATTGTCTTGTGCTCAATTGTCGAGGGCTAAATTGTCAGGGGCTCAATTGTCTTGGGCTAAATTGTCAGGGGCTCAATTGTCTTGGGCTAAATTGTCAGGGGCTCAATTGGATTGGTCTCAATTGGCTTGTGCTCAATTGTCTTGGGCTCAATTGCCTGCGGACCTAATTGTCGGAGCTCAATTGTTTCCAACGTCAACGGTATTAAAATTAAGTTCCTAATTCTAGATAACTGATAGTCCTTCCTAACACGGAAAGCTTAAAGGTCTAATCAAACATTTTGTTATTATTTCAAAACAATTACATCTCATCATAATAACTAATATCAGTTTAATAATTACAGCGCTATATTCAGTTGAATTACACCAATTTAGTTATTTGCTATGAAGGTTATTTTATATATTATTATATTCTATTTCGCAATATTATAATTAGAAGCATTATTTTTCTTCCTGTAAGTAGCAAGTTTCTACAAGTTTCTATATTTGTGCTAACTAATTCTGTAAGACAAATGGCCTTTTTAACTATTAAAAAAGGCAATATTGTAGATACTCAGTATTTGTCCCCGTCAAACATTATCATTATACCGTGTATTATAAAATATAATGTATATTAATTAACATAAAGGTATTTTATAGAATGAAATCATGTTCAAACACAGCTAATTAAATGTAGACTTTAAATAAACTTACTATAATGAAAATAATAAAAAGTTATATATTAAATATCTGCTCTATACAGGGGAACCCACAAAAAAGTTTTTTTGATAAAAAAAATGTCATTTTGATAATTCACCTTTCTTCCATCCACAGTTAAATTTTCATAACGTTTAATTTATATTTGAGAATATAATAACTAATTTATTAATGGGTGGTGAAGACGTCCTTGTGCAAATGGCCAGAAAATTCATTTTATAAATATTATGTAATTCTCTAATAAATGCATAAAATATACCTCATATATTAAAAGTTAAATTCAGTATTTCTAAGTATTCCCCTCATTAAAGCTCTATAATGATATGCACCTTTGAAGATGGTTTTCTTTTGAAAATGCACGTCTCTGTGAGATGTTGATGAGAGGTTTCCTCTGATTTAATCTTTGCAGTGATAGTTTGTGTGGTAGAAACTAAAGAAGATGTCATTGCTTTTAATCTGTGTAACTGTAATCAGAGGGGACATGCTTTTAATCATAGAACTACTCAGAGAGAATAAAATGCTTTTAATCATTATAACTATACTCTAAGAGGATGGCATGTATTTAATCATTATGAATATAAATCAGTATTTAACACTGAAAAAGTTACCCGTATTAAATTAGAATTACTACACTGGCGATTAAGAGGAATAATTTTGTCTTTAATCAGTTTAACTACACTGAGTTAGATTCTTCATTTTTTTCTTATTTTCCGTTTCTCTTGTTGAAATTTCTAAGCCTTTTAACTAACTGCAGGCAAGCCCCACTTTTATTACCAAATCACAAATCAGTCTTATTGCCCAATGGTAGTAACAAGACCAAGGGAAAGTCACAGGAACTATATAATTAATACTCCTTAATTAACATTTCATTTTCTATGAGTTATAATTGAAGAAAATTATATTCAAAGTTCAGTTTAAGCCTATCAAACAGTGTTCCTTTATTTGTTGCCAGAATTAGTTAATGCTCTGTGATGAAAGTTCATAGCAGTGCATTTATTAAAGGTTTTAAAATTCAACCATAGCTTTACTCTCACTCAGTATATGTGAGTAATTAATTGAGACTTTGATTTATATAATTGTGTTACATTTAACAAACAGCAATTTTATGCTCTGTGAAATACTTTTGGTAGTAGGGTACTAAGTTCTAATTTATTGGTTGGTTCTATTTTTTCGGACACGTCAGAAAAGAAAATATTATAATTATTATTTAACTTCTAATCAAATTGGTTTCATGGGTACCAATTGAAATAAAAGTTAAGCAATGATTATCACCTCCATAAATAGTTTATGTTCCCATGAATATAAATCAAAATCTACGGTGTTATTTTAAAAAGTTAAAAAGAACTCTACAACCTCTGTCGTTAAATATATATAGTACTCTATGATCGAGTCTATGCCATATGGCCTATAGTCAATGACTCTATGGCCTATGCTATGATATTATCGTCATTATTCAATTAATAACTTTAGTTAAATGTGAGGGCAGGTTTTGGATAGTTAACATTTCTAAATTACACAAATATTGATACTATTGAGAACACGTTATTCTTAACGGGAAAGTACGCTATTTATATAGATATTAACGTATCCGAAATAATGGAACCGAGCGATATAACACGGAACTTACCCAAAAATGGGACATGTTGAATTTCTGAACCAATTGCTTCTAATAACCTCATCTGGATTTATAATAGTGATGTTTATTGTAGTTACTGTGAAATAGACACCACAAAAAATTGTCTAAGTTTTCTATGATTAATAACGATAATAACATCGAGACATGTCTCGAAATTATTACGAATTTTTATAAAAGTGGGGTGTAATAAAAGCGGGGTCTGCCTGCAGTCTATCATTGTGCCCGGCACTTCTTAAATCGTATCCAACTATAATTCATAATGTCACTAAATCACAATATTTTCAAATTGAATGAATCCTAAGTCGGAGAAAAGCATTCGGACATATTTAGGGTTATGTAAAATTTAGTTTAGGTTTTTCACTCGGTGTGTAAGGAGTTCTTCTTAATTCGTGGTGAAAATAAATGCGTGTTGAAGTGCTATTAAAGTGTTAATTATGTGTGCTCAGTTATGTGCTATTTTGTAGTTTGATTAATAATATAAGAATCTGTGAATTGAAAGAGAAGGTATTATCTGAAGTTGATCACTAAGCTAGTTATGTTGTACCTAAAAATAGATCTACAATCTATTGGTACTTCTATATGCTACAAGTTGAATCACCTAATAATTTACTTCAAAGCAGTAGGTACCTACTTAGTTAAGGTAAGAACCCTATCTGCATGATGATACTTAAATAATTTTTTAAATCTATGACCACATAGGTACCTATTCACTTACTACCTACCTACCCTGAAAATTTTAATTTCTAAATTTCATAGCTACCTAGTTAACTGGATTTTTTTTAAACATTCTAATAATCTTAAATAAAGTAGGCTACCTACCTTCTTACGTCTAAATCTTCATAGGTTTATTTTCTAAATAAACACGTTACACTCGCACTAATATTTTTTCATTAATTGATACTAAAAATGAATAGCTAATAGGTATTTTTACGGATCTTTCCCATTTGACGACCTCCACCAGTTTTAATTTAAATTATATTTTTTGTATGTATTTTTGTCCATAGAATTCGAAAATCAAAACTGTTTTTTTGTTGAAACTAATACTTTTTGAGATATGAGGGCTTAAAGTTATTTATTTCCTATGTATTACTGAAGGATTGAGAACTTTGAAAAAACTTGTGTTTTCATTGAAATTATTTAAACAATATAGATTTGTTTTACATGAAACAGTAATGTAGTTTGTTGTAACCGCTAGTTTGTTGTACTGCACACTTTATGATTTATTAATGACCTAGCAGGGGGGCTCGGGGGGGCCGCACGCCCCCTAACAACCTATATCGAATATAATTCCAGTTTCCGTGATATTTTCAATTTATTACTTCAATGCTGATATATGTGTAAAGTGGGGCGTGCCGCCCCCACTCCCCCCTGCCAGATCATTAAACAATCATGAAGTGTGCAGTACAACAAACTAGCGAATACAACAAACTACAATACGGCTATCTTTGACCAAAATTGGCCACAAAGCGTGAAAACACGAGTTTTTTCAAAGTTCTCAATCCTTCAGTAATACATAGGAAATAAATAACTTTAAACCCTCATATCTCAAAAACTATTAGTTTCTACGAAAAACGATTTGATTTTCGGATTCTATGGAGAAAAATACATATAAGAAAAATAATTTGAATTGAATTTGTGTGGGGGTCGTCAAATGGGAGAGATCCGTTTTTACCTATTATTCCTAGCTACTTTAAATATAAAATAGAGCTATAAAATTATTCAATTTGTAATAATTTTCAAATGTGATATTTTAGAGATCTGATATAAATAGGGTCCTTAATATTTTTTAAGAAACTAAAATATAAAATAAGAGGCTATTAACTGGACTAACTATTTAATCTGAGGGGTATACCTACGTTTTTAGGGATAAACTGCTACATCGCACAAAGTTTTAATCTATAAAGTTTAAGTACTTATTAGTTCCTAAAGGTAACGATATTTATAGGTTCTCATAGCCCCTAGAAAGATTTACACGTGGCTATTATTTTTATTTTATATAGTTTATACTTTTAGTGTACCTAACTTATTCCTGCCTTATATATTATACAGTCAGAAGCGAAAACTTTTGGTTATATTAAAGTTTCCACCTTTTGATGTTTGTGACATACAATTACCTCTTGAGAAAACATTTAATAAATTTCTAATGTTGTACCTATATTTAACGTTAGTATTTTTACTCAAAAACAGGGAAGTTATACCGAAATGTGTGGCGATCGAATAGAAAATGCGATTCACAGAAAACTTTTGAGTGGTAACTTAAATATTTAATTTCAATGCGTATTACATACATCAATTTCGATTGTTTTTCATTTACAAATACAAATATTTCAATCTATTTTATTCCCTATATGAACTGAATATGATATGTATATATTAAACGATTATTAAACAATAATTCAACTTGTGATATTAACAAGGTGGTAAATAATGATATTTTCTGTAACATATTACTTCGAACAAAACCTAATTCTGTAATACACTCCGTGAATTTAAAAATGTGCTATTTTAAATTAATGTATAATTTTCTATTAATATTATTAACGATTAACCGTTGAAATGCGCATGAAAATAACCGCCGATGTATTTCTACAACTGCATCTATCTCCTTTTTCCCCTGTGTGGAATGCATTTAATTTAACCTGGAATATTTCTCTGTTACTATTCCTTTAAAAAGAACTAAAAATGCACGGAATCTATTTTCTCCATTTGGAATCGTTTCCGTTTTTTCAGCATAAATCCCTCAGATATTTATTCGATTTATTTTCAGTAACAGTTTTACGATAGTTCGAAACACTGGCTTCGTTCGGTTCATGAAAGAGTGCCGCTGAAATTCAATTATTGAACCATCGAATGAGGGTATTGGACTAAATGTTTCTGATCTAGTTACAAAAAAAGCCTTTAAAAAACACGTGGATGATCACTGTTGCTTTTTGTTAATTGAATCCCTTGCTGAAAAGAAATTCCTCGCTTTAATTAAAAAAAAAAATTCATAAATGACCGAAATTGTGGAATTTTCCTTTAACTCGGAACTTGCCCTATTTCTTCTCAGAAAGTACGTTATGGGTGGATGTCCGAAGATCTCGATCTCAATTACTGAATCTCCTATATTCCCACCGTAATTTTCTCACTGGGTTGCAGGGTTGGAAGATAGACTTCCTAGTCTGAAAAAATTAGCATCATAAAATAGTATAATTCTAACATATTTATTATAAATTGCTATTCAATGGTTGTACAATTGTTATTGATTATCCCTTCAATTTGAAAATGCTGATAAATGGCCAGTCATGCAGTTTAAACTTTAATAGTAACTGCATTTATTCTAAAGGGCCGTACACACGTAGGTTTTTTTTAAGTCTTTCCACCAGACTTTATTCTAAGATCCTCCTTCTTTTTCCACACGACTTTTGAATTATATAAGAAAAAAAATAAACGAAATAATTATAATCTCAGTATCCATGATACCTGCAGGTATCATGGATACTGAGAACATCGGCATTTTTCTGTCTTTTTCTGTGTTTTTACTGCAGACAGGAAAGGTATAATTAAATTATAAGATTAATCAAATAAATATAATTGTTCATTTTAAATCTTTTATATCTGTAACGGTATGAAATAAACAGGAATTTAGCCTAACTATTAGTGGATTAACGTCTGCTTCGGAACCAAAGGCAATATCGCTGACGTCAACAGGAAATTAAGTACAAGGGGCTGGAAGAAACAGTCAGAAATGAAAGTGGCTCACCTATGAACCAAGTCAGCTACAACCGTCGTTGATAATGCTCATGGATGCAGAAAAGCTTCTCCGTGAATGCAGTCATTTGCCAAGGAATGTGACGACATGGAAACTAAATGATGTTACATATTATTTACGTAAAAAGCGGTCGATCTGGGTGATATTGCGCACCTTCGTTTTCGGGGAGAATTCTTGCACCAGTTAATTGTACCTATCAATTTGAAAATAAATCCGTAATTCTAATTGAATCTTTGGAAGGAAAAGACTTATTAGTAGGAACGGTTGCATCATTTCAACTTATATTTCGATCGAAGGAGAGAAGTAAGAGAAAATAAACTGCGAGGCTAGGACAAATTGGCTTCTCCTAAAAACTGAACCTCAAACTTAATCTTCTCGATAAGAATTTAAAAAAACTACGTAAGAACCTGATCTTCCCAATGAAATATTCTTATTTCAATAGTCATTGCATTTTAGATTGCTACGGAGGTATTTTTCTCAATTGCATAAGGATTTGAACAAAATTGTTACAGTACTCGTACATAACCAACTAATTACATGTCAATTTTGGAATTTCGGTAGTCAACCGTATTTGATAGATCTATTTTTGATTATCATGTTAGATTATCTGGTTCATCATTTCAACATGATTATCCCATTTAAGTACTTTTTATATCACATAGTATCTATAGCTGGTTATCTAACAACTTATGAACAATAGTACTAAGATCTAAATTCTATATGTTACCTAGAAATACATATTCCCTTTAATATAATTTAGTACAGCTACTTAAAGGAGCAGTAAACTTTTTAAAAAATGCCATTTTTGTAATGAAAATGTTGTTAGTTATTAGCTGTATACTCACGAGAGTTCATTTGTCTTAATTTAACTCCAGAGTTCACCGCATTTACTGGGAGGGCGCTGCGAATTGTTATGGTTTACATTTCTGATCAGCTGTTAAAATGAGATGCAATCTGTTCTACTATTAGAAGTGTCTACTATTGCTAATAGTTTACTATTATTATTGCTCATTTTAGCCTCTTTCAATGCAGCAACTTATGTAGAACGAACGAATGAAAAACTTAGTACCTACGGATCGTATGGTGTTCGTGCATATGTGCGTGCATTTTTTTATTTCCAGATTGCATCAGTAGATGACGCTGCATTTGTGAAATAATTAAATTAATATAGGATTTTAAAAACTAAAATAACTGTATCCTATTCCATTATTAATGTCCCTATATCGATTAATCAGCATTAGAGAAAAAGTTTGTCCAAAGGTTTTCTGCCCTTTTAATTACCTACCAATCAACCACCTTAATAAGATCTTTAGGTTACCTATGAGGTTACACTTACCTTATAATTATCGACTTAAGGTCCCTTATTATCATAAGCTATTTATCAAACTACCTATCTAACACACAACTAATTCCTCCAAGTTGCCTATACCTATGTATCAACAACCGCAGGTTACGTACCATGACCGCCGATCGAAGCGTCTATATAACGCGCCGAGAAGAGGGTTAGGTACGCATTCACAGCTCGACTGCATCAACGAACACAACATGAAATTTGTAAATGAATCGCCATCTTCTTCTAGGGAAAGAAAATCCTTTCCTACTTTCGATCAACTTTTAACAAGAGTTACACCATTTGAATCTTAAGTGAAAATTACTGTTAGACTTTGTACTGAGGATGACTCGACTATAATTATTACTGAAGCATTTTAATTGAATTTTCTATCATCCACTGTGGAGTCGAAGAACTAATATAATATGCATTTTTTAAGATAGTTAATCAAAGATTCTTCGTCAAAAATAAAAGTCCAAACACTAGTAAAAATATGAAAATATAATTTCTATAGAATCAGAAAATAGCAAATTTCTCCTCTTGCATCCATCTTTTATTTGCTTATTTACAATATTGTTTGCAACCTCCATTACGAGAGGTTACTCTCTCTCTCTCTCTCTCCTTATGGCGTCAGTCCGTGACGACAATGACGCTATAACCTGCCAATTCATCTTCATTTGTGTCACCGTAATGACTCTAGTGTGAATATTATTTATAGCATCGTAATGCATCTATTGAGTAATAGAAGAATATTATTATTGTAGAACAAAGATGCTCTGAAAAGAAATAAAAATATACTGAATGGTTATATCTAACACAATCTATAAAATAGAACTTTTTTTTATCATTTAAATCTAAAGTAAAAAAATAATATTTTACTGAACTTGATGTTAAATAAAGAAAAATATCTAAATATCTACCTTATTAAATTTACATGAAAAATATACCTATTTCTCCCCCAGTTCGCATTGACCCTCCTTGTTTCCATGGTGGCCCTCATCTCCGCTGGTGGAGGTAAGGGTGGTGGACGTCGTCACCGTGGTGGGGGATACGGCCACGCCATTGCCATCCACACCCCAGTCCACGTGCCAGTGCACGTTCCCGTCCACGTGCCAGTTCACGTGCCCGTGCATGTCCCCAAGCCTTTCCCCGTGTACGAGAAAGTCCATGTCCCCTACCCCGTTGTGAAACACGTTCCCGTTGAAGTGATCAAGGAGGTTAAGGTACCAGTGTTCATCAAGGAGAAGAGCCACCATGGTGGATATGGCCATGAGGTCCACCACAGCAGTGGGGGATATGGTGGTGGACACGGTGGGGGACACCACGAGTCATTCAGTAGTGGTGGATATGGTAAGGGACACGGTGGGGGACACCACGAGTCATTCAGCAGTGGGGGATATGGTAAAGGACACGGTGGGGGACACCACGAGTCATTCAGCAGTGGTGGATATGGTAAAGGACACGGTGGGGGACACCACGAGTCATTCAGCAGCGGTGGATACCACTAAAATTCTTTCAAACTCTGTTATTAATGTGAATAGGAACTGGAAATAAATGCTAAAAATATCCTGTTTTCGAAACGAACTGTGCGCCATCGGGTTAACGAAACACAACCTCACGATTAGATTAGAACTCGAAAAGCTGGTCATTTGACCCATTTCTATCGTCACTTTCATTACTTGTTTAATTCTTCATATCTTCCTTCACTTCACTTCATTGTATTTAATAAATGTTATTCTTTATAAACAAATGTTTTATTTTATGAGAGCATCCATCCATTGTATTATGAAATTTGTAAAATAATGACCAAGTAGCCACTGTTGACAGCTAATGACAGAATAGCTACTGTTGACAACTAATGACAAATTAGCTACTGTTGACAGCTAATGACAGAGTAGCCACTGTTGACAGCTAATGACAGAGTAGCTACTGTTGACAACTAATGACAGTATAGCTACTGTTGACAACTAATGACAAAGTGGCTACTGTTGACAACTAATGACAAAGTAGCTACTGTTGACAACTAATGACAGAGTAGCTACTGTTGACAACTAATGACAAAGTGGCTACTGTTGAAAACTAATGACAAAGTAGCTACTGTTGACAACTAATGACAAAGTGGCTACTGTTGAAAACTAATGACAAAGTAGCTACTGTTGAAAACTAATGACAAAGTAGCTACTGTTGACAACTAATGACAGAGTAGCTACTGTTGACAACTAATGACAAAGTAGCTACTGTTGACAACTAATGACAGAATAGCTACTGTTGACAACTAATGACAAAGTAGCTACTGTTGACAACTAATGACAAAGTGGCTACTGTTGACAACTAATGACAAAGTGGCTACTGTTGACAAATCTTTCCAAGTTTTATTTGCCCGGTAAAGTATTTCGTGGAGGTAAATAGTACATTCCTGACGTCTTGATTGCAGTTCTAAATGATTAGGAAAGCAATTGAGGTTCTAGAACAGTTTGTTTGTTCGCAGTAATTGAGTAAATAGAGCAATGCTTTAACAAACAATTTACTTATTTATGATGGAAATATTAGAGAAATTGATATGCAATTTCATAATGGAAAATACTTTAACAGTTCATTTTTAACTGATTTTAATTTTTATTTCGTCATCCGTTGAAATTAATCATAACATCATGCATCACAACATCTCATGGATACAAAAAGCTACTCCTTGAATGCAGTCACTTACCAAAGAATGTGACGAAAAGGGAGACAAGCACCGGTGACTTCACTTTGGATGGAAGAGGAAAATGAAGAGGTGATAGTAAATGAAACCTTCCGGAATACACACAATATCTAAGACCTCGTAGTTGAACAGCATAACCCTAGCGCTATCCTGTAAAACTGCAAGTAGCGTTAAAAAAATGATAAACATGGTAACAATGAAAAAGAAGGATATTAAATCAAATTACAACAGTTTGGGGCCCCAAAAATTCCAACCCTTCTCTTCCATTTTCCACTTACAGCTTCAGGATAGAGCTTCTGGGAGCACTTAACTATTGAAACAATGTCACTAACAGGAGGTCTTCTCTATTATACTATTACTATTCTGTTAATTAGGCTCAGCTGATATACTGTACAATGTATTATATTATACAATATTTTCTATTAATAAAATATACACAACCTGCATACCAATTCAATAACCATTTAATGAAATGAAAACAATTATTATATTCTATAATGCATTTATTCACTTGCATTTGAGCATTTTTAATGACCATAATACACATTATTAAATAAAATAGGTATATTATTTATATATATTAGTATCACAAAGAACTTCAAAATAAATAATAAAATATTTTGATTATCATTATTAGATTGACGTCCTAGCTAGCCTACACGAATGCTAAATACAATTCTTTGGCATTTTTAATGTAAATAAAGACTGCGGGGGTGTTGGGAGTATATTGCGCAAGTGTGAAGTGATCCTAGTCAGAAAAAGTGTTGGGGAAAAGATTCTGAAGCCACTTTGAATGCTTGCAATTGAGAAGGTGCATTTCCTTGAGTTATTAAACACAAATTTGGTAAAACTGATGGACTTTTTCATGTATTATTTGTACGTGTATTCGATTGGCTTCACTCGGAAACGTGGATTTAAACGTACTTCTTGGAGTCTAACTTTGATAACGTTATTTTCCATAAGGATTGTACGGAGCATATTGTGGGTAGGGGGAATATGGAGGTGGTGGAGGTGGGTAGTAAGGTCTTTGTGGGGGTGGATAGTGAGGTCTTTGTGGGGGTTGGTAGTAGGGTTTTTGTGGTGGTTGGTAGTGAGGTTTTTGTGGGGGTGAATGGTAGGGTCTGTGTGGGGGATGGTACGGGGCTGGTTTAGGATAGTGATGTGGTTTCTTGTTTTGATATCCGTAGTTGGGGTATGATTGGTAACTAGGGTACGCTGGGTAACCTGGGTATTGGCCTTTGTGTTTGTTCTTGTTCAACAGAGAACTCAGTATGAGACCTTTTCCAATAACTGCTCCTCCGATTAGAACAGCCTTTCCCGCCAGTAAACCTCCAACTAAGAGTTTCTTCTTCAGTTTGTCCTTCTTCCCTCCGCCATATTCATCATAGCCACCGCCGCCATCTAAGTCGAAGAATCTCGGGCTGGCATCTTTATAGGCAACAGCCTTGGAGTCTGCCTCGGTTTTCGAAAACAGGAAGATGGCAACCGTCAGCACGGAGAGAAACGTCTGAAATACGGACTACGATTAGACGTCAAAGAAAAAGCAAGTTAAAGAATATACATGAAATTAAACAAGAATATCAGGAAATTTATATCATATAGATATTTATATTGAATGAGTTTATTCATTCACACTACATATAAACTAAGTAGATAATTTTTGAAAGATGTACCAAGATGACTGATCTACATTCAGTTTCGATTTAAAAATCAATGGAAAGTCAGATTTAATATAGTGTAGTTACAGTTAGCTTAAAGGCAACACACTATATGTTTTTAAAATAAAATCTAGTGAATTTAACCACAGATAAGGAGATCATGGTTATAATAATCGTCACTACTCAAAATAATCTAAACGCTGCACAGTCAATTGACACTTTGCTAATGTTGCTAATGACTGTCCATGTGATAGCGCTAACTCTTACTTTCTGTAATTCTTTCGCTCTTATACAATTGGCTTTAATTTGTATGCATTTACGCAGATTCAAAGCACATGTTCATAATTGTAAATAATTTTATGTTTGTTGGAATAGCCTTCACAAAACACGAATAAGAACATTAGAATTTACAGTAATGGTTGGATTGTCTTTAAATTGATTTGCGTAGATTTCATCTCATCTTACGCACCACCATACGCACTGACATATTATACCAATATTTGCATAGGAATTTCCTTGTTATATAGTTGTAAGAAATTATCCTTCAGTGTAATAAATAATAAAACATATTTGGCTTTTCTCCAGCTATTGGCATTGGTATGAGGAACATAATTTATTAGTCTGATGTCTGTATAGTAATCAAATTTACCTGCACTGATAACTTCTCCTAATTATATATGTTGTGCTATATATATGGACATTAAATACTATAGATATTCTATTTGAAAAAATATATTTCACTTATATATCACAGTTAGGTCACTTTAGATACTTAAGTCTTGTACAGTGTATCTGGACTACTGATAGCTAACTTATATACTTTCAAGTTTTGTATATTCATAATTCACGGAGTAGCTTTTCTGCATCCATGAGCTTGTCACTATTTGGTGGTGTTGACTTAGCGATATGTCCTTTGGTTCCAAAGTAAACGTTAACCCCCTATTAAATTAAAATTGCATGTTTAGATTGGGACTAGAGTCATTAAATTGTCCCATATACTGAACAAAATTATACTGAATATATTGTACATATTTATATACCTATTTATATATAAACATATACTATAGAGACTATAATTTTGCACTGTTCCCCTTGACACATTATTTAGTGTGTAGGAGACAATTGCTCTCCCACTCGTAGATATTTTATAGTATCTCTTACAGTGTTAATATTAGCATTAAAATGTCACTATAATGGATATCAGTATAGTTTCTTCCTATTATCTGTATTTTTTTTGTTAGGATTACATTGTAGAGTTGCTTCCTTGGGCAAGATTTGTTGCAACAATTTATTACTTTTTGTTTCCTGAATTTTCATATTGAGAATTTATTTCGTAACATTTAGTTTTTTATATTAATAATCTTCATTTTCTCTTTCATTGATCATTTCAGTTTGAGTTTTTATTCATTTTTCCTGTGTCTTTTCACTTAAATAATTATCTTTGTCTTGTTTTTCTTCCTCTTCTTAGTATTTAATTTTCTTTCGTTTGACCTTGCTGTCTGCTTGCCTAATGCTCGAGGAGCCTCTGCTAGAGCACATCCCTACAAGGATCATATCTCTCCGGGCTATAAGCTATTGAAAAAGTAGCTGCCTTTTCAACTAGAAAATTCTTTTCCTTCTATTTGTTCAATATTCATTGCATAAAAGGGGTTTTTCATTTCACGATATCTTGTAATTCATATTACAGGACATTATTTATTAAATTCACAGTTCACTCCAACACTTTCAAATTTTAATGTTTGTTCAATTTGTTATATTATAGAGATGGTGATAATATCAAAACTAATTTAATTTTTAAAAATACAAATAAGACCAGTAATTCGATTTTCAAATAAGGTATCTACAACTTTCAAGCAACAGTCCTACATTTCTAACACGGTTACGGTTATTAAACTTATTTTTATCCCACTTTTTTCACTCGAAACACTTTAAAACATCCTTACCAATTTCATCTTGTCTCCACCAAATCAATTCCACAATGTGAACTGTACATCTAACACCAAACTATTTATACGACTCTTGCCAAAGCATATAACGGAAATAGACTTGCTAGTGCCCCATACCCAGCACTTTCCCTAGCAATACCCTGTGCATGCTGGGCGCTGTACCGTTCACAGTTTTACTTCCTAATAGACCGTAGTTGCACCTTGGTGTACCTACTCACTTATTTGGAATATTGGGATTTCCAGTAGCAATTATTAGGTATTCCTGTGTTTTGAAAATAGCATGAATTATGACTTATTGGACAGTTACATGTTTTCGATAAGAAGAACTATATTATTTAATATTTTGCTATTTATTTTAATTGGTATCAATGATACCTGCAGGTATCATGGATACCAATTAAAATAATGAGTTATGATTTAAATTAGGGTAAGTTACGAATTATCGGCCAGTTTCACATCTTCGACATGCAGGCATCATTGATACCAATTAAAATAGAATAATAAATATTATATCGTTTTTTCTTATATGACCGGAGATGTGGGTTGTTCAATAAGACTGAACTTACCCCTAAAGTAGAGATTTACCATAGGATGACATGATGTAATTATTGTAATACCGCTAAGGTAGATTTAAGGAGATTATGGCAGATGCAACCACATATATATTTATTTAATAAACTGTAATTTGTAAATGAACTTTCAAATTCTTATACTTATTCAATTATTACTGTTTTAAAAAGCATCTCAGTTCCTAGAAAATGATTCAAATGAGTCTGTTGCTCTGATGACGTCACATTCTTGATAAATCCTATTGTCACAACTAAATGAATGTGTAAACTGTGCATTCCATTCTTTTTCCGGCATTTTAATCCACACTTTAGTTTTATTTCCTCATTTGTGACGTGATTATTCGTAGTAAATTATTCTTAGTAAACTATTCTTGGTAAACTATTCAGGATCTTTTATTGATAGGGAAATTTCCTAGTTAACGAACGGTTTCACATCTTCGATCATATAAGTCTGTAGAATATTTATAATTTCCCCTATTTAATTATTATATTAATATTACTGAAAAAGTGAAACTGTCCAATAACTCGGAACTCACCCTATATTGTGATTCGCTCTATATTAAAATGCAATGACGATTACGTTTTGAATTTTCTTTAATAAATATATTTATCGAATGCACAGTAATTGCTGCCCATTCCATTCACGTACGCTTTAATCAGTTCCGCATTAGGAAAATGTAACGCTATCTATCTATTACTCAATGAAATTGTAACGGACTTAAGGACTTACATTATCTTAATGTAACGGACTTAGGATATACGTTAAGGCCCCTTCACACCGCCCCAACTTTATTGGAGCGTTACTTGAACCGTATGAAGAGGGGAGCAAATTTCGACAACGGTTGTCACCGCGCATAAAAGGGGAAAATCGAAAACACAAACCATGCCATACCAGTAAACCGCTGAAGCCGACGTTGCTGTAGCGTTGATTTAGCGGTAACGCGAGCTTTGATAGAGCGGCCAATGCTAAATCAAAGTTAATCACCACATTGGATCGCTGCTTCAACGCCCACACTATTCCAGTAACCCCGTGCCTGTTCGTGAAATGCTTGAAACCGCTCGACCATAGTTCGTACAACGGTCGATCACCATCCGGACAAAGCTGGCGAAGCAGCGGTGGTCAGGCTTTCAAGATTTCTGCATTGGCTTAGCGGACATAAGCGTCCATGAACTTGCATTTTGCGGTGCCAATTTTTGACTGGGGGTTTTTGGGGCAGTGGTGAACTTTGCCGAAGCGGAAAATTACCGCTTCTCACCTCTCGAAATATTTTGTGCAGCTAAAAAACTTTCGAAGCGGTAGAGGGGACCATTAGCTGTGGCTGAGCGTATACATCATATACGTTACCTTAACGGTGGCACATTTCTGGTAAACGGTAACGAGCGGTGATGAAGTTTTTTAACCGCTCCAGGAACGTTCCAGCAAATGTTTTGCGGTGCGACCAGAATTTTAACTTATAGATGTAACGTACCTATGTTACTCTAAGGTAACTAAATTTAGTTGATTTAGAATAAAATATATAAATAAGCCCAAGGAGAAAGTTATGGTGGCCATAAAAGATTATGAGGAAGACATGCTCAATCTTCTATGGTCCTACCATAACTTTTTCTCTTAATCTTCTATGGCCCCACCATACTTCACCTCTGGGTAATGGCCACAGTGTGTTTAGAAGCTGTTTAATTGACTAGCATTGTATAAGGCATGTCTATATTTGGTGATGATTTCGCATAGTAATTTACAGGGCTTAAATAAGAGGTCAATGTTACGATACAGGGAATTGAGGTCAACGTAACAATGGCATATGTAATCTAAAGTCAATGTTACGCTAGGATTGTAAGGTCAATGTTACGCTAGGATTATAAGGTCAATGTTACGCTAGGATTCTAAGGTCAATGTTACGCTAGGATTGTAAGGTCAATGTTACGCTAGGATTGTAAGGTCAATGTTACGCTAGGATTCTAAGGTCAATGTCACGCTAGGATTCTAAGGTCAATGTTACGCTAGGATTCTAAGGTCAATGTCACGCTAGGATTCTAAGGTCAATGTTACGCTAGGATTGTAAGGTCAATGTTACGCTAGGATTCTAAGGTCAATGTTACGCTAGGATTCTAAGGTCAATGTTACGCTAGGATTCTAAGATCAATGTTACGCTAGGATTCTAAGGTCAATGTTACGCTAGGATTCTAAGGTCAATGTTACGCTAGGATTCTAAGATCAATGTTACGCTAGGATTCTAAGGTCAATGTTACGCTAAGATTCATAAAACGGATAAAGTATATTTTCTCATTTTCTTTATTTTTCCTCAGTTTCATGATGACAAAATATTAAATGAGTTATGCCAAACAATGTCGCATTTTCTTTCTCTGATAATAGAGATTAGAAAATGGTCAATGACAAACTACAATATTTTACGTTACAGAGAATAGAGTCACAGTCTGGAGTAAAAATAACACATTATTGTTTAAATAATCAAATGAAGTTGTATTGGTTGCTGGCGTTTCCATGAGATAGGCCAGTTACCCCTCCATTTAATATTTCATTATTTCATTTTTTTATATATTAAAATAAGTCTTATTTTATTTTTTATTATATACTTTAAATACTAAAATGGTTTTCTACAATTGAATGAAATATATATATTTCAATCCAAACATTTCATTTCTTATATAAAATAATATTGTATATTTGATTAATTTAGCTTATTAAGAACAGGATTCAAAAGTTTTGAATTATCGAATCTGGTATCTTTTATGGTTTTCATTCTCCTTGATATGTTGCTATAAGAAATATTGGTATGACGGTTACCACAGTCTGGAAACAGACCTTGACTTAACGGACAAATTACGGCGTTCAAGTTTAGCACATAAGGTTACCCGTAACGGACTTATATTACGGCGCGTGTAACACTCCCAACGTCTTACAACTGGTTACTCTTCGGAGTAAGTGTCCACTACTTGTCCATAAGCTAACCAGCCAAATTCTCTCCAGGGGCCAAATTTACCGGGGATCAAATTACCGGTCCAGGTTAAGGCCATTTATGCAAATAAGAAAGAGCAGAAGCCTGGGGGAATCCCGCTGGTTACGGAGCTCCACGTAGAGGTGTGATGGAAAGGCAGGTGCAATGGTGAGAGAGAGGTTTGTTTTAACAATATTTGTAAAAACAAACATATGTGAAACATTTCACCTAAAGTATGAGTTATTGTTTTAAGACCTTACACACAAATTGAAGATTCAATAACCTCCTGCCCGCAGACACCATGAAGATAAAGAACAGTAGTTATTTTGTAATATCAAACCTTCAATGCAATAAGAAATAGTTATTTAGCTAACAGACCAATTATTTAATTTAGGAATAATATGATGGTTCTATCGTGGAAATATATATTTCGGTATACCAATTTAACTGATAGTATTGCAAAATTAGTCAATAATATAAATAACATTAAATTAAATTAAATATAAAGATAATATAAAATCTAAAATTTCTTCTTAAAAAAACGATCTATTTTTCTAATAGAAAAATATCCTTCTACATATATATACGTATAAAAACTAGTGAATAATCAGGACAGGTGAGTATATAAGGGTACAGGTAAGTAAGAACTAACACCCACGCGGAAACTATACCTTATAAGATTGGTGTCCGTTATCAGGGAGTTGGAAGGGAAAATTACCCCATTTAAAGATTAATACAGGGACAATTATAATGTGAAATAAAATATTTAAGCTATTTTGAATTCAATTTTTATATTATTTGGAATCTTATCTGATAATCATTAATAGCTAAATTAAAAGTAATTTCCTATAATATTTTCCTGAAGGTGCTTCTCCACTTCAAAAAAAAAGATTATATTATCTTTTTATATATATTATATCACATATAACAGTTAACAAAAAAGAAATCGACAAATATTCTTTTCATAAATAATAATATAAGAAATATTAACATTTCACTTTCACTCTTTCTAAGATTCAATAGAAGAACAAGGCTGCATTCCAACTTATCACGCGTTATCGTTAATTTAATGGTAATTAGGTATATAGGTTCATTTTTAGTTACCTATTGTTTTTTTATAGTTTTTAATTTTTCAGAGATATTAGATTATTTGTCTTCGCTTGAAATCCTGAGGTTAGAAGTGAAATCATAAGAATATCTTAAATTACATATTATAATAAAACTAGCCAAACCATCAAAATAAATAAATATAATAAAACTATAGAACAAAAGTTGAAATGGTTTGCAGTTTTATTACCAGTAACCTTGGTTCTAATGCATGGATAGACTAATACAAAAAATAGAGTGGAGGTGACCTTTAAGGTTGAATTTATATTTAATTCAATAATATGAATTTTTATACCATTTTATAATAAATAGTTAAATTTCCTGCATATTTTAAACGAAGATTGGCCAATAGTAACATTGATTTTAGAATCCTAGCGTAACACTGACCTTAGAATCCTAGCGTAACACTGACCTTAGAATCCTAGTGTAACACTGACCTTAGAATCCTAGCGTATCACTGACCTTAGAATCCTAGTGTAACACTGACCTTAGAATCCTAGCGTAACACTGACCTTAGAATCCAAGTGTAACATTGTATTAGAATCCTAGCGTAACACGGTAACATTAACTTATATCCTAGTGTAACACTGATCTTAAAATCCTAGCGTAACACTGACATTTGAATCCTTGTTGAGATTATATTTTTAAATAATTTTTAAAAGCATATATATTATAAAAAGGTTACGCTTCTTCAGTTTATAATAATAAAAATATAGTAAACAGCACATAATGTTTTTGAGATCTGTCTCTTTCTTATACGTTTCTAGCGATACAGTGTTGCAAGAATAATGTTCTTTCCGATAAAGTTTTAAACTATTACACTTCTCTGATTGGTTGGCTAGGGACGAGCCAACAGGGGGCGGGTCACTAAACTGTTAGTGCTCCGCCCTCTGTTGGCTCTTCCTCCTTGCATATCCTTCCATATAGTTGGATAGAAGTTGAATCAAATTACCTTTCAAATAATAATAACTTTGAAACTCTGAACAAAGCTGAGGTTACGTAGTTCGCTGTATCTGCTGGTTTGTTGTACTGCACACTTCATGATTTTTTAATGACCTGGCAGAAGAGTTCGCGGGTCTGCACGTCCTCCCCCCCCCCTTCCCCGATACATCTCACTGATAAGTTTTATATATATTTCGGACCGAATTTTTCGCTCAAATCTCATGTTAAGTAAATGTCAAAAACATGTCAAAATTTCTCATGTCACGTATCATTTTATAACGGTTAATGATGTTATCCGCTTTTAATAAGTAAACTACACACTTTAGTATTCATAATTTTAACTTTTTCTGTTATTGTTCTTTAATAAAAATCATTATAAAACGAGGCCGAGTTTAACTAGAACCAGTAATTTGACCCTCTAATAATATTACACTTGGTTAATTGTCCCCTGATAATTTGATTCCTCTGATAATTTGATTCCCCTGATAATTTGATTCCCCGGATAATTTGATTCCCCTGATAATTTGACCCCTTATAATTTGACCCCCTTATAAGCTGACTCCCGATAATTTGACCCCCCTGATAATTTGACCCCCCTGATAATTTGACCCCCTTATAATTTGACCCCCTTATAAGCTGACTCCCGATAATTTGACCCCCCTGATAATTTGACACCCCCTGATAATTTGACCCCCCTGATAATTTGACCCCCTTATAATTTTACCCCCTTATAATTTGACCCCCTTATAAGCTGACTTCCGATAATTTGACCCCTGTTATTTTATTTTTGGATGATGCACTTGATTAAATAGTATATAAACATGCTGCAAGACTACAGGATATATTCATTAGTTTATCATTTTCAAAATATATTCTCGCTCCATACTCGCGTTTTTTAACATCGCCTAAAAAAAATTCTCCTTAAATTATCTTAAATCAGATATCAAATTTTTGATAAAGTATTACCCTTTTTCATATTACTATAACTAAATAGATGTCTAAAAGTAGCAAAATCCCTGTAACGTTCAATGTTTCATCCCTTTCTATTATATAGTGTTATTACAAAACTTTATTATTGGGTCAAAAAGTGTGACTTATAATAAATTCTAAACTAATAATCTTTAAATTAAGTATGTTTGGTCACACCTCTGATAAAAACTCTTCCAATAGTCATGAACTATTAAATTTAACTTGAAAAATCTTACGAGTAATTTACCAGTTCTCGACCTGTTCTTATTTTTGATCATAACATGTTAACTCGTTATTTTAATTTTCATTCATTATAACAATTAAAAGAACGAATTAACAAATCAAATTATAGAACATTTTCGATATGATCGAAAATGTTGAATCGGTTGGTAAATGGTAAGTTACCCTATTTATTTAGTATTGAATTGTATCACATAAAAACTAATCAATGAAAATGATTAATAGTTGTTTTTATAATCCCTCTATTATATAATAGGGCCGTTGTGAACGTTTCTTTGCCAGATTTTTCGTTTTTGTGTTTTTATACCGGGAATAATTTTTTTTATTTGAAATATTATAATTTATACAAAAATGGATAATGAAAAAAAATGTATATTTCGTGTCCCACTTTCAGTAATCAGATAGGAAAAAAAGGGAGAATGTAGCTAAGATACGCACGGAAATATATTGATATGATATTCTAATTTATATTTTTTATCCAATTTTATATACCTATATGTAATTTATTAAATATGTCTGTCTATGCAGAAAAATAAATAATCCGGACAATTTTCTCGTGGACAATTCGTCCCCGGACAATTCGTCGCCTTTGAATATAAAAGGGATCTAATTTATAATATAATTATAACTTTTTGAACATTACAAATAAAATTAGTGAATAAAATAATTCTAATATAACTTTTAGTGAGCTGGTCATGATCGCAAATATGATTTTTTTTTATATAAACAAAAATATATTATTTTTAAATGCTCATGTCGTCAGTAAAGAAAAACAAGCTATTAACTAACATTGTTATACTATAGCAAAGAAAATGTTAACATTGATGTATAAAATCTCTGTAACAAGACTAAACTGAAACACAATGTTAATCGTTCTCTTTGTTGGCAGCACAAACAATTTTTGATTCATTATTACAATGCCAATTTTAAAACAAAATAATAACAACTCTAGGTAACAAATTTCAGATTTGGTATATGTAAATTAAAGATATTTAGTCAAAATTATATATTATGCACGAGCAGCGGTCTTCAAAAAAGCTATATTATTATTTGCATCGTAATTGCTGATCACATCTTAGATATGTTTATTTTATCCCTTTATTTTCTTTTTTGACCCGCGGTAACTTGACCCACATGGTAATTTGACCCTCATGATAATTTAACCCCCATGGTAATTTGACCCTCATGATAATTTGACCCCCATGGTAATTTGACCCCCATGGTAATTTGACCCCCATGGTAATTTGACTCCCATGGTAATTTGACCCTCATGGTAATTTGACCCCTAGTAATTTGACCCCTTATAATTTTACCGCCTGGTTATTTCATCACTGGTAATTGAGCCACTGGTTGTTTGACCCCCAGGTAATTTGACACCCGATAGTTTGACTTTTGGTAATTTTACCCCCTAGTAATTTTACCCCCTAGTAATTTTACCCCTTAGTAATTTTACCCCAGGTAATTTGATCCCTGGTAATTTGCCCTCCTGCAATTTGAACCCCGTTATTTAATTCTTGGATGATGTACTTGATTAAATATTATGTTATAACATTACAAGATTTTAGGATAAATTCATTATTTTATCGCTTTATCGGAAAGGGTGACAAAAGCCCACACGACAAAATTCCTAGCGTCAAAAGCCCATACGACAAAAGCCCACACCGACAAAAGCCCACACCGAAAAAAAGCCCACACCGAAAAAAAGCCCACACCGACAAAAAGCCCACACCGACAAAAAGCCCACACCGACAAAAAGCCCACACCGACAAAAGCCCACACCGACAAAAAGCCCACACCGACAAAAAGCCCACACCGACAAAAAGCCCACACCGACAAAAGCCCACACCGACAAAAGCCCACACCGACAAAAGCCCACACCGACAAAAGCCCACACAGACAAAAGCCCACACCGACAAAAGCCCACACCGACAAAAGCCCACACCGACAAAAGCCCACACCGACAAAAGCCCACACCGACAAAAGCCCACACCGACAAAAGACCACACCAACAAAAGCCCACACCGACAAAATTCCTAGCGTCAAAAACCCATACGACAAAAGCCCACACCGACAAAAGCCCACACCGACAAAAAGCCCACACCGACAAAAAGCCCACACCGACAAAAGCCCACACCGACAAAAGCCCACACCGACAAAAGCCCACACAGACAAAAGCCCACACAGACAAAAGCCCACACCGACAAAAGCCCACACCGACAAAAGCCCACACCGACAAAAGCCCACACCGACAAAAGCCCACACCGACAAAAGCCCACACCGACAAAAGCCCACACAGACAAAAGCCCACACAGACAAAAGCCCACACAGACAAAAGCCCACACAGACAAAAGCCCACACCGACAAAAGCCCACACCGACAAAAGACCACACAGACCGACGAAAACAAAATTATTATTCCTGCAATATAAATAATCCATATATGTAAAGTTGGAACGAATGAAGATAATAGTTTAACAGTTTTCTTTCTACGGAATCATTGCAAATTTGTGTTATGCCCCAGATTATAGGGCGCTGTTATCGCAGAACTTAATTTTAAAACACTAGTAAATACAAAATACAAATAAGGAATTACAAAATATTTCGGTTATTTTACAGTTACATGCTAACTGTTGCTCCACGGTTTGATGAAAAAATGGAATGAAATCTGTATTCAGGACATCAACATTCAACAACCATACTAATTGACTAATTACACATGTATAAGAGCCAAGGCATACATAATTGTAGCCAAGTAAAGTATTTACGAAGAACTTGGCTATAGAATTTAAGACTACAGCTAACAAAGTCTACAGAGGCTGATGTATGACCTTTCGATCAGTAATCCTACATGACAACTGAACAAGGCGTCTGCTGGTTACCTGACGTCTGACTAAATGTTCCAGTAGTATATACTAAAATTTTAGTACATAAATTAAAGTGTTTTAAAATTAAGTTCTGCGTTAGCAGCGCCCTAATTTGGTGAATAATACAAATTTACAATGATTCTGTAGAAAGAAAACTGTTAGATTATTATTCGTCCAACTTTACATATATGGATTATTTATATTGCTGGAATACTAATTTTGTTTTTGTCGGTGTGGGCTTTTGTCGGTGTGGGCTTTTGTCGGTGTGGGCTTTTGTCGGTGTGGGCTTTTGTCGGTGTGGGCTTTTGTCGGTGTGTGCTTTTGGCGGTGTGGGCTTTTGTCGGTGTGGGCTTTTGTCGGTGTGGGCTTTTGTCGGTGTGTGCTTTTGGCGGTGTGGGCTTTTGTCGGTGTGGGCTTTTTTCGTGTGGACTTTTGTCGCTAGGGCTTTTGTCGTTGCCCCCTTTATCGAGGGTTCAATTTCCGATAGTCAAATTATCGTGGGTTGAATTACGGGGGGTCAAATTAAAGGACGTCAATTTACCATGGGTCAAATTTCCTAGCACCATTAATTTCCTATCATTCTTAAAAACTACACCAAATAACGGAAGACGAGTTTGTTCTAACTTTAAGGTAATTGAGTAGAAAGTTCAAAGTGGTCTAGAAGCTAAAAGACATACTTGCTATTCTCGGAGTTAGAGGATTTGCTTTAATTGGAGCCATTACATGCTGTGTAATGCTCCTTTCAATTCACGTTATTCATTTCTTCATATTTGGTTGAATTTTAAACAGAAACTGAAAACAGAGAAGCCATTTTAACGCCATCTTGTTGTCGTACTGTGTTCATTTGGTCAAAGAATGTATGCTTTCGTAAGTGAACTTTTTTGTTAAGGGTTGATATTGCTGAAATATATTCGTCCTATGAGATTCAGGAAGTATTATCCATTTTCATCTTTTCAGGTAATTCAGGAATAGGAAAATTTCGTATAAATATTTATTTTAAAAGAAGAAACAGACAAAAAGTCATCAATGGAAGATCTACATCACAGATAAACTGATTGACGGAAAACAATGATATAAATTAAAAAAATCGTCATAAATAAATTACTAAATTATGACGTTTATGAATGCGGGAGTTCTTAATCCTAACCGCCATGGTGAACGTCGTGGTAAACATCGTGGTAAACCCTGACTGGGACATGGACTGGAACCTTGATGGTCTTGTGTACTGGGACCTTGATGGTCTTGACGATGGGCACCTTGTTCTTTACGCTTCTGGTCATTCTGGGGTGGAGGCCGTCTCCTACGGAGACACGGTGTCCGATTCCACCGTATCCACCACCGTGGCCATGTTCACCATAAGCAGAGATGACGGCGACGAGTCCGGCGATAACGACAAGGGCAAACTGGAAAGCAAAATACATTTAGAATCAAATTTTAATATTTCGAGATTCAAACTTAGCTAGATTTCGAATTATATTTCGAATTATGACAAGTTGATCGAAAAACTCAAGAGCCATTAACTTCATTTATTGAAAGCAGTTACATTCTTCTAGTTTCACAATTGTTAATTTTCTGTTAACTTAGCTATATGACCAATCGTTTCGAGGTAAATGTTAACACTGCTATAAAATAAAATTGTTAGTTTATATATTAAGACTAAGAGTCATTATATTATCCCATAAATCTATTCTAGATATATCGTACATATTTATATGCATAATTATACATATAAATAATATATGTTTCTTCTTCCTATTCACTGTATCTGTTTTGTTACGATTGCATTGTAGAGGGAAGTTACTTACTTGGGCTAGAATTTTTGCAACTATTTATTACTTTTTGTTTCCTGTATATTCATGCTAAGAATTCGTTTCGTATACATTTAGTTTCCTATATTAATTATATTCATTTTCCTCTTTGGTTAATGAAACTTTGTGTTTTGACATTTTAGTTTGAGTTTCTATCCATTTTTCCTGTGTCTTTTCACCTAAAAAAATTATTTTTGTCTTCTATTTGTTCCTCTTCTTTGTATTTAAGTTATTGAAAAATTAGGTGACTATTCAAATAAAAATTTATATTCTTTCTATTTGTTAGTAGGTTTGAATACCGTGAATATCCATTAAAAAAAGGCTTTTATTTCACGGTATCTTGTATTTTATATCTCAGGACAACATACATATTTTAATTATTTCACATAACACTTAATCACTTTTAATACATGTTTGTTAAATTTGCTATATTATAAAGAGGGTGACAATATCAAAACTGATTTTATCGATTTAAATTTGTTTTTCCAAATTAGGTAGGTAGATGTTTCTAACAACTGTCCTACATTTCCAACACGGTTAATGTTATTTTATCTCACTTTTTAACTCTAAACTCTTTCAATGATATTAACATCCTTACTTATTTCATCTTGTCTCTACCGAATCAATTCCACAATGAGAACTGTACATCTAACACCGAAGTATTTATACGACCCTTGCTGCTAAAGAATATAACATAAGTAGACCAGCTAGTGCCCCATACACAGCTCGTTTCCTAGCAAAACCCTGTGGATGTTGTGTGCTGCTTACTTCACAGTTTTACTTGGTAATATCAGAATTTAGTTGCATCTTGTGTTACATATTCAGGAAAATTCATGTGGGGTCCTTTTTTATTGCCTTCTGTGGCTTAAATAATGGAACTCATTAGTGCATACCTATTGTTAAAGAAAGCTGTTAAGCCTATGTCACACGGTCACACCGCCCGAATTTTGCTGGAACATTCCTGAAGCGAGGACAAAACTCATCACCGCTTTTTACTGTTCACCAGAAGTTGGCCCCCGTTCACGCAACTCTGTATACGCTCTACCAATGCTTATTTTCACTCCTACCGCTCTGAAAGTTATGAACTGCACGAAATAATATGAGTGGTGAGGAGAGTTAATTTTGCGTTCCGGCAAAGTTCCCAACAATGCCCAGTCAAAACTTGGTATCATCAGACGCAAGTTCGTGGATGTTTGCCTCCGCTAGGTCAATGCAAAAATGATAAACGATCGTCAACTTTGCCTGGTCAGTGATTTAACGTCGCACATACTTTGGTGGAGCGGTTGTAAGCGTTTTACGTGCGAACACAGAATTTCTGGCATTAAAGTGGCGATCCATTGCGGTGATGAACTTTGGTTAGGCGTTGGTATGGAAGTCGTACAGCACCATACCGCTAAACCAGTGGCCGCTGCATCTCGCTACCGTTAAACCAACACTATAGCAACGCCAAGTTCAGCGGTGCACCACTGTCGTAACGACCAAGTTTTCGATTATTTCCCCAATTTATGTGAGAATAAAATATATAAACAATTTTGTTCCAAATCCGATAGAATCGAAAACACGAGTGTTGCCATAGCGGTGCATCAACGAAGCCTACGTTGGCTTAACGGTAGCGAGCGGCTTAGCGATGAATCCATGCGTCTAGCAGGGGATCCGGAAAATTGATCGAAAGCAATTGACCGAATGGAAAATTGATTGAAAGGAAAATTGATCGAAAGGAAAATTGATCGCACAGCAATTGATCGAATGGAGAATTGAAAGAAACAAAATTGATCGAAAATGATTTTGGATCTATTTACACTAATTGACAATGATAACTAAAACCATGGATTACCAGGGAAACTTACTTGCAATATATTACAGCTAGTAGATCTTGTTACCATGATTTATATATAATAATAGTAATAATTTTAACAATAATATATAATAATAATTTATGTATAACGTTTCTTCAATCAACTGTTTTCTATAACAGAGAATTATATGCTTTGAAATATATTATAATTTGAAGAACTTTAAGTTTTCTTAGTTCTAGAATTTCGATAGTTCTAGATAACTTGTGAAATGAAAGTTAAATAATTAATTAATTTAGTAAGGTTTAACGTCTGTTTCGGAACCAAAAGCCATATCACTGACAGCAAAAAGGAATTAAATACAAGAGATAGGAAGAAGCAGTCAGAAAAAAAAAATGGATTCATGAACAAAGTATCTTAACACCGTCGGTGGTAAGTGAGTATTTTATGAGTGCAGTCACTTACCAAGGACTATAACAAAAAGGTTCATTAAGCATCGGTTACTGCACTCACAGATGGAAGAAAAAAATGAAGATGATCTATTCGATCAATTTTCCTTTCGATCATATATTGTGCGATCAATTTTCCATTGATCGCACAATCAATTTTGCTAACAAAACGAGCTTAAAATATATAATTCATTTTTTAAACATTCCTTTCAGAATAACAATCGGGTTTCAAAACCTCACTCAGGTACGGAGAAAAACCATAATCAGGTACAAAAACGGATCACCTGTAGAATTCGCACCCCAGTTCAGTTTGGATTGCGGATTGTACAGGAGTGAAATCATTGGGGTGCTCATTGTACAGGAGTGAAATCATTGGGGTGCTCATTGTACAGGAGTGAAATCATTGGGGTGCTCATTGTACAGGAGTGAAATCATTGGGGTGCTCATTGTACAGGAGTGAAATCATTGGGGTGCTCATTGTGCGGGAGTGAAATCATTGGGGTGCTCATTGTACAGGAGTGAAATCATTGGGGTGCTCATTGTACAGGAGTGAAATCATTGGGGTGCTCATTGTGCGGGAGTGAAATCATTGGGGTGCTCATTGTACAGGAGTGAAATCATTGGGGTGCTCATTGTACAGGAGTGAAATCATTGGGGTGCTCATTGTACAGGAGTGGAATCATTGGGGTGCTCATTGTACAGGAGTGAAATCATTGGGGTGGGGTGCTCATTGTACAGGAGTGAAATCATTGGGGTGCTCATTGTACAGGAGTGAAATCATTGGGGTGCTCATTGTACAGGAGTGAAATCATTGAAGTGCTCATTGTACAGGAGTGAAATCATTGTACAGGAATGAAATCTTGAGGTGATAGTAATACTCGGTACGAATATATAATTATGAGACTAATAATGAGAATAATTATGAAAATAACAATGATCCAGGCTCCCCCCCCCCCTGATTGTTATAATTATTATTTAATCATTTTACACATCTTACAGGTAATTGTCCAGGGTAAAATTTGAAGCTCAAGATTGTACCCAAACTGTCTTCCTTCGCCTGGTGGATGTTACTCCTTTGACAGGTTTAGAAATATTGTTTGGAGTGTTTAGGCTACAAGTGGGGTGTGAGTGTGAGAGAGTCCATGTACCGTGCAATGCCCTCATCCTGGCATTGCACCGGGGCCTTCATCAGTTGGAAATATTATACCTTTTGAGGTTCCCTTTATCTTTGTTACTTTCTCTATCTCTCTAACTCTCTATCTCTCTTTCTCCATCACACCTCTCTCCTCCTTCTCTCTTACTCCTTCTCCCCTTCAATATAGGTACACTCTTATCACTCCTCTTCCCTCTTCATGTCCCCTCTCAATTACCTCACCTGTTTGATTGTCTCATTAGGCGGTAGATTGCAGTACCACCTGTAGCCTCACTGCCTTCATTCGATTAACTCATTAGCCGCAGAAATGCACCTGCAACCTCTTGCACAAGAAAGAACACTATGCACTTGCGCTTCTTAAATAGATATCAAAATCTTATGCTTTAGAAATACCATATAACCAATACTTCAAATAAAAAAAATTACATTTTTATTATAATTTCTATACAAGTTGACTTTAGCATTTAGTTTCGGTTTTGACTCTGTATTTAACTATTTAGGAAAAGAAAAAAAATTTATGCCTACGATTGATTTTATGAAATTGAAACTTTACTGTTCAGCTCACCTTTATAGTGTTACAATATTTTTATTTCGTAAACTTGGTATGTTGGATCTTTTTGTTGTTTCGTTAGTATATTGCAATTGGTTGTTTCGTTAGTACATTGCAATTTGTTGTTTCGTTAGTATATTGCAATTGGTTGTTTCGTTAGTATATTGCAATTGGTTGTTTCGTTAGTATATTGCAATTTGTTGTTTCGTTAGAATATTGCAATTGGTTGTTTCGTTAGTATATTGCAATTGGTTGTTTCGTTAGTATATTGCAATTTGTTGTTTCGTTAGAATATTGCAATTGGTTGTTTCGTTAGAATATTGCAATTTGTTGTTTCGTTTGATATTGCAATTTGTTGTTTCGTTTGATATTGCAATTGGTTGTTTCGTTAGAATATTGCAATTTGTTGTTTCGTTAGAATATTGCAATTGGTTGTTTCGTTAGAATATTGCAATTTGTTGTTTCGTTTGATATTGCAATTTGTTGTTCCGTTTGATATTGCAATTGGTTGTTTCGTTAGTATATTGCAATTGGTTGTTTCGTTAGTATATTGCAATTTGTTGTTTCGTTAGTATATTGCAATTTGTTGTTTCGTTAGAATATTGCAATTGGTTGTTTCGTTAGAATATTGCAATTTGTTGTTTCGTTTGATATTGCAATTTGTTGTTTCGTTTGATATTGCAATTGGTTGTTTCGTTAGAATATTGCAATTGGTTGTTTCGTTAGAATATTGCAATTTGTTGTTTCGTTTGATATTGCAATTTGTTGTTTCGTTTGATATTGCAATTTGTTGTTTCGTTTGATATTGCAATTTGTTGTTTCGTTAGAATATTGCAATTTGTTGTTTCGTTTGATATTGCAATTTGTTGTTGCGTTAGAATATTGCAATTGGTTGTTTCGTTAGTATATTGCAATTGGTTGTTTCGTTAGAATATTGCAATTGGTTGTTTCGTTAGTATATTGCAATTGGTTGTTTCGTTAGTACATTGCAATTTGTTGTTTCGTTAGTATATTGCAATTGGTTGTTTCGTTAGTATATTGCAATTGGTTGTTTCGTTAGTATATTGCAATTTGTTGTTTCGTTAGAATATTGCAATTGGTTGTTTCGTTAGTATATTGCAATTGGTTGTTTCGTTAGTATATTGCAATTTGTTGTTTCGTTAGAATATTGCAATTGGTTGTTTCGTTAGAATATTGCAATTTGTTGTTTCGTTTGATATTGCAATTTGTTGTTTCGTTTGATATTGCAATTGGTTGTTTCGTTAGAATATTGCAATTTGTTGTTTCGTTAGAATATTGCAATTGGTTGTTTCGTTAGAATATTGCAATTTGTTGTTTCGTTTGATATTGCAATTTGTTGTTTCGTTTGATATTGCAATTGGTTGTTTCGTTAGTATATTGCAATTGGTTGTTTCGTTAGTATATTGCAATTTGTTGTTTCGTTAGTATATTGCAATTTGTTGTTTCGTTAGAATATTGCAATTGGTTGTTTCGTTAGAATATTGCAATTTGTTGTTTCGTTTGATATTGCAATTTGTTGTTTCGTTTGATATTGCAATTGGTTGTTTCGTTAGAATATTGCAATTGGTTGTTTCGTTAGAATATTGCAATTTGTTGTTTCGTTTGATATTGCAATTTGTTGTTTCGTTTGATATTGCAATTTGTTGTTTCGTTTGATATTGCAATTTGTTGTTTCGTTAGAATATTGCAATTTGTTGTTTCGTTTGATATTGCAATTTGTTGTTGCGTTAGAATATTGCAATTGGTTGTTTCGTTAGTATATTGCAATTGGTTGTTTCGTTAGAATATTGCAATTGGTTGTTTCGTTAGTATATTGCAATTGGTTGTTTCGTTAGAATATTGCAATTATTTGTTGTTTCGTTAGAATATTGCAATTTGTTGTTTCGTTTGATATTGCAATTTGTTGTTCATTCCGTGAATTTTAGCGATAACTTAAAATATTTATAATTTTTAGGTATATCTTGCTTAATTTGTTCAATTCTTCCTGTACGGCAATCACTATTTTTTCTGCTATTGGAAAATGACTAATAAGGCTATATGCAAATTAATTATGAAACAACTCTTACCTTTCATTAATATGCTTTTAATTTTAATAGCATATTGTGTATTTATACATATATAATTAGTATAATACATATCTAGTTAAGGTTTTGCAGTACCATTGTATTAAGTTTGATATTTACACTTGAATGTAAATACTGAACACAAATTAAATCACCTATGTAAATTACGTAAATAATATAGAGTTAGCAAACAGTTTTTTGGTTTTCAAGAAGCAATGTATTTATATATTTGTATGAAAAAGATAGGTATCAAACTATTATTACGATAATTCATTTCAATAACTTCATATCTCATTAATGTTCATTTTTTACTGGACGGGTGTCATCCTTTTATAATGATGATTTAATCATCCATTTAATTTATATTAACTTCTTTTAGATACAGTAAACATAGTACAATGGCATAGAATCCTAAATTAAAAACAAGATTGTGCTTGTTTTATTATTGAAATTAATGATCAAATTATTAGCATATAATATTTTCTCTAAATCTTTTTACTATCTAATTTACTGATAATAAACCCCCGATATCTTTTTCTTTGAGTTAGTGAATTGCAGTCCCTCATCCGAGGCCCACATTCAATATGTCCGAATGTCCGGTGATGTCCCTTTTTGACATCTTTTCCGGCAATATCTCCTGACTGGCATTCTTATTCTGAGCCTCTATTTGCATATAAATGTAACATGTCCAGTGCGTCCTTTGGCCTGTCTTACAGCCACCATCGGGCCCATAGGTAAGTTACTGAATTATCGGTCAGATCCACATCGTCGGTCATATAAGAATAAACTATATATATATATTTTTTTCTAATTGGTATACAAATATATTAAATAGTTTTTTCTTATATGACCGAAAATGTGGAACTGACCAATAATTCATAACCTACCCTACCACCCAGAGATGGTTAAATACACCGACATCTGTAACTGATGGTAGCTACTGCTATAGAAGTTCTTCGACTGATGGTTCATCACACTAAGCACTAGGACTCATATTACCGAAGTACTTTGCCCTAACTTCGGCGTAGCGTATTTTAGTAGAGGCCATCGGGGCTGTGTACGTATCTCCTGACGCATGGGAAATCAATGGGTACTTTGATGACGGATAGACCCTGGGGTCTACTTTCATGTCATTTCTCTAATGCGAGGACCTGCGCCAACTCAAAAACTGATATTGAGTCGCTACTGAGAAGCTATACAGTAGGACTCCTCTATAGTGAACTCCTGTATAGTGAGTAGCTGTTTTTGAGTACTGAGTACCTATACAGTAAAACTCCTCTATGGTGAACTCCTGTATAGTGAATGAGTTAGGATGTACCCCGTATAGTGAATAAATTTTTTTTAGTCTGCGATGAATTACGATAAGTTTTTAGAAAACTGAAGACTAGTTTGTGACAGACTGAAGAAAATTCGTTCACTATACGTGGTATATCTTAACTCATTCACTATAGAGGAGCTATACTGTATTTCATTATGAGTACCTACCTACTCCAGATAATCCCTCCCTTTTACCGTGTTCCAGGCCATGTGTTCTAGCAGGCTTTGCTCAACAATATTTCTGAATTCATTGCAAGTTTGTTGCATAACATCTTTATTTGATCCTTATTTGAGGATATTGTTTGGAGCATCTGAAAAACATGAAGAAACCCTCAAAGGAATTCGCCTCTTTTAATATCTCCTCTCAAAACATTTTGCAGAACTATGGACGGTAAAAGGCAGGCACTCGAGAATTCATCAACATTTCATTTCGAACCAATTGCTTTACAAGGTGATGCAATTCTCAAGGTGTATTAGTGCTAACAAAATAAAAATAAATGCATTGACTCAAAATAATGTTCCGAATTAGAGGAGGGAATATCGCACTACTGGGACACTCAGATCTATTTATCTTCTATGGCCCGCCAAAACTTTTCCTTTTACATATTTTCTTTAAATGCAACTAACATAAAAATAACCCTGATAGAAATTTAAGTGTGGACATAAGATTAAGATGTTATCCATCTAAATCTTCTATGGCCCCACCATAACTTCATCTCCTTTGTTATCTCTATCGTACTTATATTTAACATTCATTCACCTCGTGTATCTTTACCTTCTCTCTCATTCACCTCGTGTATCCTTACCTTCTCTCTCATTCACCTCGTGTATCCTTACCTTCTCTTTCATTCACCTCGTATATCCTTACCTTCTCTTTCATTCACCTCGTGAATCCTTATCTTCTCTCTCATTCACCTCGTATATCCTTTATCTTCTCTCTCATTCACCTCGTGTATCCTTACCTTCTCTTTCATTCACCTCGTATATCCTTTATCTTCTCTCTCATTCACCTCGTGTATCCCTTATCTTCTCTCTCATTCACCTCGTGTATCTTTACCTTCTCTCTCATTCACCTCGTGTATCCTTATCTTCTCTTTCATTCACCTCGTGTATCCTTATCTTCTCTCTCATTCACCTCGTGTATCCTTACCTTCTCTTTCATTCACCTCGTGTATCCTCATCTTCTCTCTCATTCACCTCGTGTATCCTCATCTTCTCTCTCATTCACCTCGTGTATCTTTACCTTCTCTCTCATTCACCTCGTGTATCTTTACCTTCTCTCTCATTCACCTCGTGTATCCTCATCTTCTCTCTCATTCACCTCGTGTATCTTTACCTTCTCTCTCATTCACCTCGTGTATCCTTACCTTCTCTTTCATTCACCTCGTGTATCCTTATCTTCTCTCTCATTCACCTCGTGTATCCTCATCTTCTCTCTCATTCACCTCGTGTATCCTCATCTTCTCTCTCATTCACCTCGTGTATCTTTACCTTCTCTCTCATTCACCTCGTGTATCTTTACCTTCTCTCTCATTCACCTCGTGTATCCTCATCTTCTCTCTCATTCACCTCGTGTATCTTTACCTTCTCTCTCATTCACCTCGTGTATCCTTACCTTCTCTTTCATTCACCTCGTGTATCCTTATCTTCTCTCTCATTCACCTCGTGTATCCCTTATCTCTTCTCTCATTTTTCATAGATGAGAGTACTGTTTAATTTCCCTTTTTTAAATACATTTCCTCATTTTTGTTCATTATTTAAAGTGTGGTGGAAATTAGTGTTTTTTCAATGTGTCTCCTGCCAGTTGCTTAGTGTATTGGTCTCCTTTTTACTGTGCTATAGTTTGCACGTACTTTAATAGTAAATGAAGCAAACTACATTATTTGAGTACCAACAAATGTTTGATTTTAACATTGCAAGGGAATTATAGTTTATTTATTTAAGTATTACATATCTATATAGGCATGGAAATATTATAACATTTTGATATTCTTTCATTATGCAGCATGTTTTTAATTTTTAATAGTGTTTACAAAGTGAATACAAAATAACAAGAATGAACTATTATTTAAACAATTATTCTGTCACGCAAACAACATTTCTAGAAGATTAAAAATGGTTTACACTTAGTTTTCTATAGACCCACCATAACTTTCTTTCTAGGTATCCACACTATAATTTCTCAGTAGGCGTACAGGGTTAGTTACGAATTATCGGACACTTCCTCATTTCCGATCATATATTCAATTTGAAATTAACTAGTTGTTTTTATTGGTATCCATGATACCTGCAGGTATCTTGGATACAAATAAAAATAAAATGGTCTAATTGTATATTCTTTATAAGATCGAAAATGTGGAAATGTCCAATAATTCGTAACTTACCCTGTATGCGCTTTTCTTCCAAAAGTGTAACTTCATTTCAGTTCAGCAGGTTAATTGTATTAGAGGACTAAAAAGACACCTGCCCCCCACCCCGCCCTCCCTCTCTTTTAGCTTCTCCTTCGTTAACATTCAGTGCGATGGCACCGTTAAATGATCCCAATTGATAGTTACGTCAGTGACATCAAATCGAATTAACCCGCAATAGCGGCCGAAAGCCACGCTAAATTCGCCTCACTCCTGAAGCTTAGACTTCAGTCGTAAATGTTTATGAAATAGGGAAGAGGCAGAGCGAGTTATGGAAAGCTATTTAGCATTTTAAAACATTGATTTCCTCTAGTTATAGGGTATCGTAGACATTTTCTAGGGTAAGTTACGAGTTATAGGACAGTTCTACGTTTCTGATCATGCAATACAAGAGGGTTTAATAATTTTATTTAACTTTTATCATGGATGCCAAAATAATATTTTTCTTTCATGATCGAAAATGTGGAACCGTCCAATAACTGGGAAATTACCTTAGATTTATAAGATAATGTATTTCATTTCATCATCCTATTATTTAAATAATTATATATTTGCAGTTCTGAACTTGTTAGACTTTATTATATTAATTATGTTTATTTCGTTTGATTTTTATAGTAGTGTCCCTATTAAATAATTTCATTTTCTATACTATCATAGAAAACTGAAAAGATCTAAGAGGATAACTATATTGTGATTCATATATTCATAATAAATAATGAATATATGTGATTTTGCACATATGATTGATGTTGTAGAAGCTTTTATCAATTAGTTTTATTTTTAATTAACGTGTGCAATCATAGAAGCCTATATAACTTACACAATACGCATGTTAACATGATTGTAATTATTCTGAATGTCTTCTTTGTACTCTTTTATTAATTTGATCAACTATCCATTCAATTCCAGTAAAATGAATATAAACTGTATTATTCATTGAAACAATAAGCATTGTATAGTCGCATCTTTAACATTTTTAAAGCAGTATAGGGTATGTTCCGAGTTATCGAACGGTTCCACATTTTCGATAACAAAAGAAAAAAAAACAGTATGTACCTAGTAGCTAAGGATTTTTAAACTATCTATTTTATTTTCGTATCCATGATACTTGCAGGTATTTTAATTAATTTCTACTATACTCTCAGATATCTTTGATACCTGCAGGTATCCTTGATACTAATTAAAATTAATTATATTTATTTTTTTCATTTGGTCGAATATATGAACCGTTCAATAACTGTGAATTTACCCCCTACAACTCCTTTCAAAGCTGCCTGTTGTTGGTGACATTATGTATTTAGTTTGAATAATGCAGGTAAATAATTACCTGTGTGGCTACCCCTGTCATTTGTTCTGTTGTTCCCCCCAGGGGTTCCACCCCCTATCCTTTGTTGGTGAAAATCTTCATTATTCTCTGCATGCGATGCTGTTATTTTTACATAGGCTATATTTAACGGTGATTAATATGTATTATACTGCATGCTGCTTCGGTATGTAGGTTCTTGTAGACTATTTATTTCATTTTCATATTGCTATGTACGATATACATCAAAATATGGAAATATATGTAAATATTATTAAAAGGAGCGTAAAATATTATTGAAGTGAAATGGAAAAGTGTGACTCTTTGTATTCTATATCGAATAATTCATTTTATAATAACTAATTACTAGGGTTGTGACAGTATGCTTTTTAATTCATCGATATAAAGAATATTATAGACGAAACGAAATGGTATGGTATCGAATACTATATAGTACCACTAGTTAAGAACTATTCAATACGGTTTGATTATCTCCGTCTATAATATTTTAAAGATCTATGATTTTAAATGCATATTGTCACAACCCTATAATAGTATTGAACCGACAATTAGTCTGCGACAATTGGGCCCGCCGACAGTTGGGCCCGCCGACAGTTGGGCCTGCCGACAATTGGACTCGGAACAATATAATCTTGAACATATATAAAATAAAAGAATATTCCTAATATAAAAGAATATTTTCGTTATGAAAAGTAAATTAATGAATAAATACTATTTTATGAAACTATTATATGTTTCTGTTCTGTGATGACCCATGTAAAATATTTCCTAGATACATTAAACTAAAGTGAACTCCTGTACTGTGAATGAGTTAGAATGTAGCCGGTAGGAAATAAGAATGTAGGTATTTTAGGCCCTTACTATACTAGCAGTTTCACCGCCGCGTTTTCACTACCCTGTTTCCCCCTCTTAAAAATCAAAGTATACTAGGTGGTGAAAACGTGACGTGTCACGTTTTGCAAACTATACTAGGTGGTAAAAATGCGGCATTTCTGCTGCGGTAGACGCGCTTTGCAAACTATACTGCATGGGCAGTGAAAACGCGGCAGATACGCTTTGCAGTCTATATGTTCCGCGCAATTTGCCGATTTTGCACAATCTCGAGAATGCGCTGTGCGTTTTCAGGATCTTGAAAATGGGCGACAATCTCGAGATTGTCGCCCATTTTCAAGATCCTAGAAACGCGCAACGCTTTCTCATGTAATGGCTGGTAATTTTATGGAAAACTATTAAATATTTTTGAGACAATAGTTTTACATTAAAAACAAAGTGAAAACAAAATGAGAACAAAACGAGGTTAATTCCAAACGTTTGGTAGAATATTTGATATCGCTGTAAAACTAAAATACCATTTTTGTTCAAGTTTTTTTAAGTAACTAACTGAAGAGTAATTACCAATATATTACCAAGTTATTATGTATAGCTTTAACTATCATATTTTGATGAGATGGACTAATTAAATGCAAAAATAATTGATTATCTACTCCATCACTGTTAGTCCTTGTTTCATACCCTTTACCTGCCTTGCACACTCTCGAGATTGTCGCACAATTTCAATGATCCTAAAAACGCGCAGCGCATTCTCGAGGTTGTGCAAAGTGGCAAATGGCGCGTAGCACATGCACGGCGTTTTCTATCAATTTTTCCTCTTAATTATATTTATTATCCCGAAATAATAATTCTAGAGCAGTATTAGCAATATTTCCTTCCCGTACTCTGCAGCGGAATGTTTTTTTTTTAATTTAATTTTTCTATTGGGAGATATCATAAAATATACCTAATAATTACATCAGAAATAATGCACTAGCGAGATGTAGTAAGAATGATTGATACCACGTTAACGTACCAGCAGTCGCTAGATGTTTAAAATTACTGTATTGGGACATCTATTTTGTTGGTCTGTGTGTTTGTGCTTACACTTTTACTGCCGCAACGAAACTGCCCAGTATAGTATGACAAGCAGTCAAAACTCGGCGATGCTAACACCCCCAGATGGGTTTCCACCGCCTACCGTCGTAGTAATGCCGACTGCCTAGGCGGTAGAAATGTTAGTATAGTATGCAAATCTGCTTTCCAGTTATTTAACCGTGATTTAATTGAAGATGCTTAAGCAGGGCAGTGAAAACGATGCGGTGAAACTGCTAGTGTAGTATGGGCCTTAGTTGGCCGTTACTCACCAAGACATTCCTAAATTATTAGAACTTGCAAGCCGAATTAAGGTTAATGTAAATTTGGTGAAACCCGTTCATTGTTCAATATTAAATTTTTTTTATATATTAATTTCACAAAATATATTCTAATAATCTCATTTTATTCCACAACTGTTTAATTTTCGTAGTTCAATGTAATGAATCTTACTGTGACTGAACTTTGTCAGACGATGTACACATTGGATCCATATGACATGATGCAAGTTAATACAACTTACACATAAACTCTTCAAAGATTTTCATAACACCAAAACATGAGATTGGCATCCAAATGTGATTTAAAGGTTGTTGTTAATATATCCCTCATCAGGTTTATCAATCGAATTACAACACTTTAATGAATTGATGATGAAAAGAATATTAAGCATATTTTTAGAAAATATAAAACATATTTCAGAGTATAAAAGAATGTATTTAGAGAACATGGAGAATATTTTTCAATAGAATATAAAGCACATTTCAAAGATAATATTATCACCCCCTAGTAATAACAAAGTATCACTTCTTTATTTTGTATGCTGCTCCATTTTTTCTGGGCTCAATTGTCTTGGGCCCAATTGTGAAACATCTTTTGTAAGGTTTAAAATAATTAACTATTTTCACTTACAGATTTCTTGCTTTGGATCCTTGAACTTTTTTTCTAATATACTGTATTCTATTTAAAATCTGAACATAATTTTCATGAAATTAACAATTGTCTTCATTTGAATTTTGAGCTTTTATGGTAATAAATTTCTAAAACTCTAAGCAATAATTTAGTCTAAATTTCAAAGTTTAAAAGTAGCCGCAAGGTTCGAGTTGTGCAATTATCACAATCAGTTAATAATGAATATTTAAATCGTTATAGTGAATAATTATGTTATCAATAGTATTTATATTTGTGTAATTTAACTAGAGTTCATTTTAGTTAAATAATTAATATTATTTTTTATCTACTTATTTATTTATTTATTTATAAATGTCAAATTTATTTCAATTAAATTATTATATAAAATTTTATGTTTCTAAATTATAAGTAAATTGAAAAATGGTTGACGGGTATTTTTTTTCAGTTTAATTTCAAAGTTATGGTAGAAGATCGACTGGATTCCCATGTTAATCTTCCGTTGGCCCACCATAAACTGGTACATGGGATACAGATTGAATGAACTTAAAATTAGTAATACTACTTTCACTCTAAAATAATAAACTTTATTGTTAGTAATTTAAATGTTTTAACTCAACTGAAGCAAAATTTATCTTATCTATTAATTTTCTATATTTAATTTATTCATACACGTACAATTACCAATTGAATATATAATATAGGTTAAATAATAATTATTATATCAATTCTTGACTCATGATCGAAAATGTGGAACCGTCCGATAACTTGAAACTTAGCCTATATGTATAATTCGATGCATTATCAATTAAAAAATATTGTTATAATGCAGCGTCACATATACAGTTGCTCTAAAATTACTAATTTATTATGTAACTATGGAATATTTATTTGTATAGTAAAAAACAATTAATTTCATTCACGTTAATATTTAATGAAGAATGTCATTATTATTCTTTGCATACAATAATCAAATTAAATGTCATTGAACCGTCCAATAATTCGAAATTTACCCTGAAGTAGTTTTTTGCTTCATTTTTAAATTTTTAAATTTTTAATAAGTAAAATTTTCCATTTGTTTATTTTTTTATCTTCAGTTTCTTTACTCAAGTTATTTGAGGAATGGTAACTAAAAAAAAAATGTGTTTTGTTTGTTTTATTCTGAATTTTTTTATTGAAGTCATTAGCTTAAATTCCGAAGATTTAAAAGGGCGACTCCATTTACCATTTAAATTATTATATTATTTAAATTATTATTGTTAAATAATTTAAATTATTAAATTCCAATATACTAATTTATTTATTACATTTTTCTTGCTTTAAATAAACAAATATTGTTTTTAACAAAGGAATATAAACTTTCTATTTTCAATATTAACTATTGTATCTTCGACATTTTTATATGATTAAATATTTTCTGTTGATTATTTTTGATGTCAAGAAATAGCAATAATATCCCATATGTCCATATCTCGACACTAACTTGACCTCAGTTAGTTAATATCGCGCCACAGTTGCTATTCCTAACCTTCTTAATGAAAATAAAAAGAAGTCTCTATGATGGTGCAATAGGAACAGGTGTGCTAACCGCGGAGGAAAATCTGGGAACATTCCGAGGGTTATTTGTAAGCGACAGCTTGCGTATCCATGATACAGAAGTTGTATATATGATACACAAGCTGTATTTTCGATACGAATGCTGCATTATATATACAAATGCTGTATCTGTAATACATAAGCTGTATCTATGGTACAAATACTGTAGCATATTCCGAGGAAGTGATAGTGAAAGATAGATGGAGATAAATATGGTTGCTGGAGCAAATATTATTCAATGTTCGTTGAAGCAGACCTTCGCCTTATATTTTATTTACTGGCGATTTTCATTTTCTTTGAATACTTTTCGCTCTATAATAAATTTAGGTTTTGTTTAATTCAAAATATTAGATATTCTCAGAAACTGAAAGTTTGGTTAAACTTGATTAACCAAATATTTTGAAGATTAATAAATTACATGAACCGACAAATTTCACTTGCAAATTTTACTGGACTAAAGACAAGAATGAATAAACTGTATATCAATCTTCATGCTTTTTTGATGTCATTGAATATCGTTCCCAGCAATTCTGAAAATATTTGGCTACTAAAACTCTCAAACTATTTAAAAATTAGTATTACAAGAACTATTTCAATATATCTTCAACATGGTACCAGTTTCCTCTTACTACCAATGATAGTACATCAGATATGAGAACTTGAATGTCCTTTCCTAGAACAACTATATTCAACTATGAGAAATTATAGCTAAGTTGTATCTATAGTAACTATAGTGGAACATGAATTATACCATGAATATGATATCAGTTAAAGGTCAGGATGCTATCACACACATATAGTGTATAGTAACAACAATATCTCCAATGATCTTTTCACACTCTACTAGCTTAACATTTAAAACTTTCCTAATCATATTTTGAAATATTGGTATGGGTGCACGACAAAATATGTGTAATATTTTAAACAACATGATAGGAAATAGAAAACTTCGTAAAATTAGCATCTCGCAGTGACCCATTTCTCCAACAGTACGATCTAATAATAGATGGCACTGTTTTTGCATGAGTAGATAGGATAGTACCTTTTAAAGGGTGTAAACCTTGTATGTGAACTGTGCCTTTTCACCACGAAATACACGAGTAGAATAAAACAAGTGAAAACGCCCTTGTAGAACAGGAGAAATGCCACTTGTTGCTATTAGTCATGTTACTTTATAGCGTGGTGTTTAATTTAGTTAGCGTAAATAATTTATCGAACAGCTCCTCATTTTCGATGATGTTATTTTTTTTATATCATCCAACATTTTAACTCGTTATTTAATTGGTATCAGTGATACCAAAAACGTGTTAAAATATTTAAGGTGTCTCATATTATCGAGAATGTGGAACTGTTCGATAACTCGGAACTTACCCTAGCAACGTTAAAATCACCGACAGGTATTGCCAGAGCAACGAATTCATTCTAATTTCATGTCTTTTTTTTGGTTTGATGTACTATCAGAGAATTGAGTCGCTTCATAATGTTAATTTCACAAATCAGTTTTCTTGTTTCTTTTTATGTTTAAATCTTCCAAGTGTGTCGTCGTGTAGCCAGACAATTACAATTCGTGAAGTTTCTTTTTTGGAAATGTGAAATTAGTAAAGCTTTGACTGGACATCTATAACTACATGTTGCAATTCTTATTTTAAAAATAGTTTCTAATGCGAAGTGTAAGGGAAAATAGTCTTTTGATCATTTCCAGTGGTTTGTTTTTCCAGTAATAATAATAATTTATTGAGGAATATCGAGGATTTTCAAAATTGTCTTGTATGGATATTGAAATGACTATTGGTTGGGTCTACTAAATAACTAAATACTGGATAAACGTACACCTTTAATTATAAAGAATACTAAGGAAGTTCAATGTATTAATGTTATCATAATTATTTTTGATTGATGGGTAAGGTAATTGAGATTGTAATAATCATGTGAGTAATAAAATTGGTAACGTTATGTGTAGGAATATAATATGTAGGGAATGATATGTAGGGAATGATATGTGCTAAGCAACAAATAATTAGCACCTAACCAAGGTAGCAATGATTCTGGGTCCAATGTTGTTCCAATATTGCCAATGCATGTTGTCCCAATATTGCCAATGTTGTTCCAATATTGCCAATGCATGTTGTCCCAATATTGCCAATGTTGTTCCAATATTGCCAATGTTGTTCCAATATTGCCTATGCATGTTGTCCCGATATTGGCTCTAGAAACATTTCTACCTGGGATTATGATTTACCCTCTACAGAAAACAAATATTCAAATTTATAGAGAAATACTTCAGTAACCAATATTTAATATTATTTTTTACCATTTTCGAATGAATGAATAATGAACATTACAAACTCGTCTATAATACTTGAACTTAGTCTTACCTTTGATTGCTCTATAGCACCCTTACCTTGTTTAATCTCCTCACCCTGTTATTAACCATTGGTAAGGTACAATCAGGTGAACCCTGACCTTATTCATACCTAGTACCTCTACCTTCAACTTGACATAGGTACTAAGTGGGGTATAACCTTACTGGCGAGGTAGGGTTAATGTCCCTGAAGAGATTCAAAACCAATTTGATGAGTTGCAATAATTTATCCAGTTTTTATCCTTAGAGCTGTTAATTGAATAGAGTTCGTAAATGGTGTTGTATCGTGCGTACCTTGACCAATTTAAGGAGCTGACATTTAATTATGTACACTTTTTTCGATTACTATAAAGATGAAATAAATCATCATTTTAGTCAGTTTATTAAAGCTGTAAAATGTAGATTTAGCTCCAGTCCATATATATGATATATCTTAATTATAGTCTCTGTAATTATATTGGCTGGCCTTTTTGAATATAGAAACTTTTGATAAATGATATTCTAGATAATTATCAATCATATTGATCGGTATATTTTTATATACGAATATATGTTTTATGCTCATCTAGAATTTGAGAAAAAAAACTTAAATCCCAATAAAAAACCAATACGAAAAAGATGTCAATTCTTTACCTCAAATGTCTTAAAAGAAAATAGTATACAATATTACAAGAAATTCTTCAATTCTATTGTAGTTAAAACAAAGAAATTTCTACAGGTGAACTTCACAATGGTGATATGCTTGAAAATACGGAATCATTTTGTGGTTGTATCTAAACACTTTAACATTTATATTGGAAATCGTGAAAAAAGTTTTTTTTATCGAGTTACTCATTAAGATATTTTGCCAAATTAACTTTCAATGAGTTGCAGGCACAAAATTTAAAAAGTTTAACCAAATGGATTTTGCCCCAGCAACATTATGATGAATATATATGTTGTTGATAAATTTAATTTCTTAATTAATTATTTTGTGTTTAAAATATTTATGTAGCACATGTGGGTTCTTTTAAAGGATTTTTTTAAACTAACATCCTACTAGTTTACTATGTTTTGGTGTGTGTGAACTCGGTGGAGATCAATAATTTTCTCTTCTTTCATGAAAATTACTATGCATCGTTCATGGGAAACATTAGAAACGTCCATAATTCATATAGCATAGCTAAAATCAAGAATTTATTGAAAAGAATATGATAAAAACATACATAGTCATCAACTATTAGTGTACATTGGGGTACCACATAAGGCTATTGTGCCACATAAGGCTATTGGGTCACATAAGGCTATTGGGCCACATAAGGCTATTGTGCCACATAAGGCTATTGTGCCACATAAGGCTATTGGGCCACATAAGGCTATTGTGCCACATAAGGCTATGATACCATAAGGAAACCATGCAGGGGCCTTATAAATAAATTCTATATAATTTACCATCTTGTTTTTAATACAAAAATATTGTCTTTTCAAACAAACAAACAAGAAGAAAAAAAATTGAATTGTATAAAATGAGTAACAAAATTGAATTGTATAAATAAGTGTGTATAAATTATCCTATAACTCCTAGAAAGTAAGGACTTATAAATTCGAAACAAACTGCTACTTAGACAACCAAAGATCAAGTGGATGGCCCGCATTTCATCGTTTCCGGTTCTCCCGTATCGTTCTTGCGGTGTCTGCTTATTCTTACAAAATTTTGATGCAAAATGGGTTGTTCGGTCATTTTCCCACACTTCACATGCGTATTATTTTTCCTTTGGGGATAAAAGAGTTTACCTCCCAATATCAATAATATACACTAAATCTATATATCTTTAGAGGTAGAAATCTGGCGATTTGGACCAGAGCTCTAATGAAATATATACGGGATGTACTTTTTTTTCTCTTATATATATGAATAGGGATACGCTATAGCATATATTTATTATCAATTATTATGCTCTATATCAATACGGCATATAAACTATTAGAAAAGTATAAACATATTAATTCCAAAATAATATGATTAAGTTATAATTAACAAGCCTTTATGACGGCTTCTTCACACATGTCAATGATCTATCCGGGACGTCTCCGGTCCGTCTCCTCTCAATACTTCAGTGTGAAGTATTGAGATGACACATTCACACAGTACCGACTCTTCTCAGTGCTAAAAAATCACTGAGAGGAGCCGGAACGGACGAAAGGCTGACATGTGTGAAGAAGCCCTAAATATAATCCTTTTATATTATATAGTATATTCACTTTATTGTATATGCATATATATTATACATTTAATTATAATCTAAGCCCCACTTTTTTAATTGAATTCTCTAGAGACGAACAACAGGTACAGTACTAAACTCCTCTCTATTCCACTCATTAGAGTGTTCCTTGCAATGATATCCCACCCACCACTTCATCTTGCTCCACTTCATGCGTTGCCATGGCAACCCCTCTTAGATTCTTAATGAATGAAAATATTGATATCCCTGGCAAGGAATACATTGAGTGTTTTCTAGTTCATACTTACGATGTTTACAGTCGTTTGCAATCAGTAGCCAATTATTGAACCGATGTTTTTTTCTAATAAAGTTGTTTTATAACGTGTTGAACCTTAGAAACAAATGTTCCATAATTTAATTAATATAATAAACTAAATAGAAATATAGAGGTGGAGAAATTTGACACGTGTTGTATCACAGTAAATAATTAATATGTTAGGTATTTCAAGCTTAGAAACAAAAGTTTGGTTCATAAATAATTTAATATAGAAAACTAAACTAAATACATGTTGTATCAAAGTAAATAAACATATTTTCTTTGAGGCACTCAAGATATTTTCCATTTAAGTTCTATAAGAGATGTAGCTACTACGAGATGCACAGATCGCTATCACTTTATTGTATGGGGAGAGTAGGACACTTGCCTCTTCATTTCCCTCTCCATTTGAGAGTGGTATATCTCTCAAGATAGGAGACTCCTCTACAGTGAAAGTGGTTCTGTCTTCATTCTCTGGGAAATATTCCGATTTGTTCTAAATAGCTTAATTGTTTAACGTCATAACGACGTCAGTGAATGTTCTTGTGAAAGGGTAGAAGGAGTTATTAAGATTGAAATATATACTTTAAAGTTAGGTATCTTGAAGTTGAGATTTCGATTAAAAATAATTGTTTGTATTGTGAACCGTGAAATTTTACGTCGAGAATTTTATTTAACAATTTTTTTACAGAAAATATTTAATATTTTTTTATTTCCGGTTTGCCCAAAAAGGTTATTTTTCTTCTGTCTAAAATATTAAAAATATAGTAAACATCGCATAAGGTTTTACAGATATATTGTCTCTACCGCATTAGTTCTAACGAATCAGTGTTGCAGGAATAATGTTCCTATGGATAAAGTTTTTAATGTTAACACTTCTCTGATTGGTCGGCTAGGAGGAGGAGCCAACAGGGGGCGGAGCTCTAATCTGTTGGTGCTCCACCCCCTGTTGGTTACTCCACTTTGCATATGGTTATGAGTTGAATTAAATTGCATTTCAAAAGAATAATAACTCAACATAGATGGATGTAATGTAGTTTGTTGTATCCGCTAGTTGGTTGGTTGTACTGCACACTGGCTAGTTGGTTGTACTGCTTTTTTTGGTCAATCTACATAGCCAATTAACGAGTTAGTACCCTTCAAAACAATATCCTAGAAAACTTATCCGCAAGAAACAATATTTTTAAAACTGTATGCTTAGTGGTAGTAACCTTTTAATTTCTTATCTTAGAGGTGCTATCCTTTATTTCAAATTTAAATCTAAAACTGAAATATAATGTTTTTATTTCATCACTGACCGTTTTTTAATAAGTTTCTTTATTTATTCAATTTCTTTATCAAATGTTATTTGAATCAAATGATTTCTTCCCTTTTTTCACTTTATTCATTCTAATGTTACTAAAGAGAAAGTTATGATGGGATCATAGATGATTATGTTGGATCCCTCTCATAAATAGTCTTCTATGGCCCTTCCATAACTTTCACTTTGAATGTAGGTACACCGACACCATACCTCGCCAATTACTTTAAAAAACTAGTGTACGCGTAATGTCAAATATCACTGCATCTTTTATATCCACTTCATGGAAATTAATAAAAGTTAAATTCTTTGTAATAAATATTATCTCTGGCTCCCTTTTTTCTCGAATAGGTATATTTAACTGAATAAAATATAATTTAAATTAATCAATATAATATATTTAACTACCTAAATATAATGAAATTTAATTTAGTTTTAGTAACCTCTTATTGAACTGATATCAGAATTATTTCCTATCCAAGCTAGCAGCTGCTTACCAAGCGTATTATTAGGTTAGTGTCACAGGTTGGTCTATCTTAATGTAATATTGAATATAGGTCAATACCATTACTTACCTGACACTATATACAAAAGATCTTTGACTCTATCATTTAAGAACCATTCATGATTTATAACTGTGCACATTACTTCTTTTATAACGAAAAATTATATGGCTTTTATTTCAAGTTGCCAAATCAAGAACAATAATCTTTGATTATAATTGTTATTTCTTTGAGTTATTTTCATTCCATGAGTAAAGCCTTCCTATAATAATAATGATGTTCCTGAATTAATATTTGAAGGAAAATAACTTGGATTTAGATGACACTGTACACTAGTATGTTCAGAAAAATGTATCCACTGCCTTGAATCTGCATTATTCATCATTCCACGATATTATGCACTTTACAAGATATACTCGATGACAGTGGAAACATTTTTTGCGGATGACCAACAAAAAAGTGTACCCAACTTTAATTGGCCTATTTCAACAACTATTATAGGTACAGTTTTCTTTCAGGTATCATTTTGTTTGTTGAACCCTTCTTCATCCGCTGTAAAATTTTTCTAATGTTTTAATAATTTTTTGTGAATATAACAACGACTTAACTGATGGATGGTGCAAATGGTCAGAAAATGGACAATGAAGTAAGTTCAAACATCAAAAATATATTTATTAGACAAAATCCCCATTAAGAAAAACTGATTTATTTCTAGGTTTTAAGAATATTCATATATAACTGTTCCTTTAATAAAATATTGATAATTTGGAGAGTGTTCAAGTACAAAAAGGAAGACACAAGTTTACATTTGCTGAACAAAATTGATTTTGTCTTCAGATCGTACTGTCCTCTTGCAACCTGAGCGACAATTGTTAAAATTTAAAGTTGTGCCTTTCTTTTTTGTACTTACAAAATATATTACAAAAGGAATAGTTAAATGAATATTCTCAAGATCTGGAAATAAATCTGTTTTTATTAATGGGGATTTTGTCTAATGAAATATTTCTAATGATTGAAGTTACTTCATTGTCAGTTTTCTGACCCTTTGCACCACCCATAAATTAAGTCGTTGTTATATTCACAAAAATGATTAAAACTTAATAAAAATTTAACTGTGGATAGAGAAGAATTCAACAAACAAAATGATACTTGAAAAAAACTGTACTTTCAATAGTTGTTGAAATATGCGAATTTAAATTTGGGTACACTTTTTTTGTGGATCACCCTGTATATTCATTTGTTATCATTCTTTTTATTATTGATTAGTTACCAAAATAGAAAAAAATATTATCAAATTTATCTTAATAATTGCTTTCCAAGATACCTGCAGGTATCATGGTTACAAATTATAATAACGAGTTGAATATTAATTAATATACAATAGTGTAATTTCCTGTCTTCATATACAGTTATTTACTGATTTATAAATTATATTATACCCTCCAGCGTTTAAATTTCTTTCAAATTAATTATTATTTTTATATAGACTGATATATTAGAAATTGAATAAACACATATAAATTAGAATATCATATCAATATATTCATTCTCGTGTGTTTCATATCATAAATTTTTTTCTATTTAATTACTGAAAATGGGACACGAAATTTATTCGTATTATTTAAAAAAAACGTTTTCTTTTCAGTAAAATCAGTTTCATATCAATTTATTTTTCTGCTTAGACTGATATATTTTATTTACAAAATACGTAAGTAATTGAATAAAACCATTATAATTAAAATATCATATCAATACCTATATTCCATTCTTCATTTAATTAATCTAACCTAATGATAGCTGTCGTGTGTTTATTGACTTGGTCGCACTAAGTGACTTAGTCGCATTAAGTGACTTGGTCGCACTAAGTGGCTTGGTCGCACTAAGTGGCTTGGTCGCACTAAGTGGCTTGGTCGCACTAAGTGGCTTGGTCGCACTAAGTGGCTTGGTCGCACTAAGTGACTTGGTGGCTTATATTTTTCTCCTATCAACAATAACATGTTTTCAATAGTGTTAATATTGGTGTAGCTTAACTCGTTGTAAGTGCAATCTCCCGTCAAAATAAAAACAAAAGAATTTTAATAATATTTCCAATTATTCCAGTCTTGTTATTACGAGATATGTTTCTATTTATTCATTTATAATGAATAAATTAGCATTCAATTACCGCAAGATATTTGAACAGTCTGTATTTGTGATACAGCTCACAATAAAGAATAAACATATAGATATTTCCATAACCGGTAATTTGACCCCACGGTAATTTTTCTCCTGGTAATTGACCCGCTGGTAATTAGACCCCTGGTAGTTTGACCCCCTGCTAATTTGACACCCCCTTAATTATTTTTTGTATGATGCATTTAATTATATATTACACAAATATTATGTAACTATACTACAATATTTTCAGATAAATTCATTAGTTCATCGCTTTCAAAATATATTCTTCGTGAACTCTTCAAATCGCTTCAAAAGATCACTGCTGCCGCTTCTACGTCTGGAATGCCAAAAGTTATCAAGAGTAATTGTGTATTATCGTGTGAAATAGTGTATTTTAATATACTATTTTATTTTAATATACTTCAGAGTCAAATTACAACATTAATTGGGATCAAACACGTGGGGTCAATATACCGGGGATCAAATAACCATGTGGTTGAATTACCATGTGGTCGAATTACCAGGTGAATAAATTACCAAGGTTTCAAATTACCCTGGGACAAATTACCAAGGGGACAAATTACCGTAGGTACAATTACCGAGGATCAGATTACCAGGGTTCAAATTTTCTAGCACCATGAATTTTCTATTATTCCTGAAATTGAACACCAAATAAATATGTAAATAAGTATATAATTACACACACGACGGGTGTTATTAGGATAGATATTTTTTCCTACGTTTTGGAAAATGTGGAACCTCCCGATAGCTCGAAACCTATTCTAATGTGGATACGGGAGGAAGCAAATGTTTTCTTTTGGAGTATTCGTTATTTCATTTAAAAAAATTAATATAAACTTAGCAGTAGTATCGGTCCATCAACCGGTACGTGTTAATTTTCATATTAATTATCCTTATAATTAATCGTTTTGAACCTGTATAAGTTGCTTCCCTACATCTCTACTGACAAATTTGTGATCAGAATCAAGATTTTGTTTGGATTATCTTAAAAAGAAGTTACACTATTTAATGTATCTCTCCTAACTGGATAGTTTGGTTTAAAAAAACTCTATTAGGAACGAGTTCAAATTTTTTAGCATATTTAGCGGCAGAGGACCCAAGAAAAAACCAGTTTACTTGATTCCCATCAACACTCAGGAACTACGGAAGACGAGTTTGTTCTAACTTTAAGGTAATTGAGTAGAAAGTTCAAAGTGGTCTAGAAGCTAAAAGTCACACTTGCTATTCTCGGAGTTAAGAGGATTTGCTTTAATTGGAGCCATTACATGCTGTGTAATGCTCCTTTCAATTCACGTTATTCATTGCTTCATATTTGGTTGAATTTTGAACAGAAACTGAAAACAGAGAAACTATTTTAACGCCATCTTGTTGTCGTACTGTGTTCATTATTCAAAGAATGTATGCTTTCGTAAGTGAATTTTTTTGTTAAGGGTTGATATTGCTGAAATACATTAGTCCAATGAGATTCAGAAGTGTCACCCATTTTCATCTCTTCAGGTTATTCAGTAATAGGAAAGTTTCGTATAAATATTTATTTTAAAAGAAGAAACAGACAAAAAGTCATCAATGGAAGATCTACATCACAGATAGACTGATTGACGGAAAACAATGATATAAATTAAAAAAATCGTCATAAATAAATTACTAAATTACGTCGTTTCGGGTTGGGGAGTTCTTAATATCCGCCGTGGAGACCAGCACCGTGGCCGAAATCGTGACCGCCGTGGTGAACATCGTGGTGAACGTCGTGGTGAACCTTGACTGGGACATGGACTGGGACCTTGATGGTCTTGTGTACTGGGACCTTGATGGTCTTGACGATGGGCACCTTGACGCTGACGGTCTTCACGCTCTTGGTGGTCTTACCGACTGGGACGTAGGTGATGGTGGGGACCTTGACGGGGACTTTCACGGGGAAAGTCTTGGAGATGAGGTCAATCTTGGTGGTGATTTTGGGGTGGGTTACTCTTCCTCCAACAATGGATTGGGAAACTTGTGGGGTTCCGACGATGGTTCTCTGGGATCCTCCGAATCCACCTCCGAATCCACCTCCGAATCCACCACCGAGTCCACCTCCGAATCCTCCTCCGAATCCGGAACCTCCATGGATACCATGTCCTACGGAGACACCGTGTCCGTGACCGATTCCGTGTCCGATTCCACCGAATCCACCGTGGCCATGTCCACCATCAGCAGAGATGACGGCGACGAGTCCGGCGATAACGACAAGGGCAAACTGGAAAGCAAAATACATTTAAGATGAAATTTTGGTATTTGGAGATTCAAACTTAGACAGATTTCGAATTATATTTCGAATTATGACAAGTTGATCGAAAAGCTCAAAGTCATTAACTTTATATATTGAAATCAAATATATTCATCTAGTTTCACAACTGTTGTACAATTGTGTACAGAGTTCTTAAGCTCGAATGCAGAACTCACAGTTCTCATGATGTTGATATTACTGAGGCTAGTCAGCGTATAATACTGTCAGTTCTATCACATACATTATATATACCCGCTGCGCGTGCGTCAAAAAACTTCTGTGACCATGGAATGAAAGCGTCAAGTTCACCAACTCGATGTTCAGTTGGCTAGGGTTGGGGGAGAGATTTTTCCCTCGCTCTTTTTTTTGCACTTTGTGTAGCATGTCAATTACTCCATTTATTACATGACGAAGTAATTAGCTGAGTCATGATGCTCTCTTTTTAGTTCTAGTCATGTTTCAGGGGTCACACCTCTGTTAGAAATGAAATTAGGAGTTTGAAGTAAAGGGAGACAGATGTACTTCTAGACGTTGTACTGTAAGACGATGTACTTCTAGATGATGTACTTCGAGACTACTTCAAAATGATGTACTTCGAGATGATGTACTTCTGGATTATGTACTTCTGGATTATGTACTTCTAGATGATGTACTTCTGGATTATGTACTTCGAGATGATGTTTCTAGATGATGTACTTCTGGATTATGTACTTCTAGATGATGTACTCCTAGATTATGAACTGCTAGTGCTGATGAAAATCATCGCTATCTCATAACTTTATGTCTTTTGTCATGTAGCTACCTCCTAGAAGCAGCCGTTGCGGCTCACAAAGAAAGAGACGGTTATAAGGCTACAATTGAATAGCAACTAAGGTAAAGGGTCTCTCTAACGTTTTTAGAATTTTCTTTAGTCATATCGGGCAAATTATCTAACTACCTCTTAAACCTCTCTTTACTCACAAATATTATGTACTTTATTTACCTAACTTGTCCATCCATTTCAATTTTATCCTAATACTCATTTGTCGATTGTTTTCTAGTCGCTATCTTATAACTGAATAATTCTCCAGTCTGATAGGTTAAGATTGTCATCAATTAGGAGGTATTGTGCGACTGTTGTGATAGATTATTTGATGATTGCAATTAATTAAGAACTGTGTGAAATAGTTTGATATAAATGAATAAAAGCGACTTGATAGGTTTTCTTTTTCTCTGAACCTTGACTCGACAAGTTGCATTTTCTCACAAGTTTTTCTATGTAGGTCATTTGTTGTTACTTAAATTTACCTTTATTTACTTTTATTTCCACATAGGATTTCACAACGTGCGATACACTTTTTGTAATTAGGATTTATTTCAAATTGATGATAATTCAGTTTTGTTGCAAGGTAAAAAAATGAAAAATGTTAACCTCAACTTTGCTGCAAAATAAGGAAAATGTGACCTTTTAGTAATGAATTGGAAAATCACCTTCTATGGAATGGAAGAAATTACCGTCTATGGAATAAAGAAAATCATCCAGTATATTTAACCTCGGAGTAGAGAACAATTTCTCTGAACAAATATTGTAGATATTTTTTTACTGTTCTATTTATCCATTCAAATAAGTCAGTAACGAGATTTCTCCTATCAGATTCAACATCTGCTGTATATTTAAATAATATTGGAATAATTGAGATCAAATATACGTTACAAATATATCAGTAAGCATTTTACAAAACAATTGGGACAACTGAATTAATCAACACCTTAAATATACTGGAACCAGATGCCGCTGCCATAATGAATCAATTAGCATCAATATATGTACGCTAAAATTTACATCAGTTAGATCAAATTTGGAATATTCCATAGTAATTACACATCAAAGTAATGGTGTGAATGACACGCCTATTTAATGAGAAAAAAACTGCAAGTAATCAATTATGACCCAAATATATGTACAGTGAACTCGTCGTAAACTTTATAACCGTGACTGGATAATTCGGTTCGAGGTGATGAACGAGAAATTGAAAGTAAAATCTACGTATTGAGATGAAGAAACCAAGAGTAATAATTATAATAAATATATATAAATAGAATATGTACGAATTACCTTAATATTTGCAAATATACGAAGCCCGGTCATAAGATAATTTTATTACTAGGCACGTAGAAGGAAACATTCTACCCGTTGACTAGATCTACTTTAGGAAAGGTTTGGTATACTAGAGTGTGGTCGTATACAACAGCTACGGTCATTGTTACGGGGGCTTATCGTTATGATGAGTCGTGACCCAGGATCGTAAATCTGTTATCGTATCTCGAGGAGTAGGTAGGTAGGTAGGTAGCCTCTGTTCATTGGCAGTTAAAGTCAAGGGCTCCCTCTATGAAATGAAATAGACAACAGCTGTCATGTCTTCGATATCAAAAGACAATCGAGGGAAGATATGGCCTTACAATTCTGCCTAGGGGATTGCCACATAAACTCTCATACAACCGAGCAAAATTTAATTAATTTCTTGAAAAGGAATTGTGACCATCAAATATCTATGGAGGTAAATGTTAGAATGTGATATTAGCAATCTCATGGTTTTGATGAAGAAATACTTTCATCAGCTGCTTTTTAATGATGGTGTGACAAGCAATTTTGAAATGTTTTTTGTATAAGAAAATCATCACGAACATATCGATGTATTCGAACGGTTGAGAATAGATTCTTTCCATACGAATGATTTTGGTAATCATCGTGGAATGTATTTCTGACCTCTCATTCAATACAATCTTAACTGGAGCGAACTGAGTATGATTTCAATTGGATTCTCTCCATTTAATCGAGCAATTACGCTCCGTACATTTTAATGACCGAATGATTGTATTGAAAATTGCATTTTAATTTGATTATCTGAGAACCTCTAATAGCGTTTCAATAGTAATTATTTTCCAACTTATTTTAGAATGCAAATCTTTCATACAGACACGGAACTTCATTTCAATAATTCTCCATATAAATATCATTGCATGCATGACCTAAATATTATTTTATTGCCGTGCAAAAATTGAACTCTTTACACCGTAGTTTGCTTATCATTTTCTCTTTTTATGCCCATGCTTAAGTGTTTGAATAAGAAATGTATAGGCGTATCATCGAGTAATAGGCCGTGTATATATAATTTCATTTGACCCATTGCGTTCTAAAGCACAGTGGAGAAGTACCCCGAGGCATTAGCACCGCGTGTTGTGATAAAAAAGGAGTTCACTGTTGAAGTAACTATAATCTAGTGACTCGGCACTACCAAAGGCAAATGTCATGCATGATTTCGTCGTTTTCCGGCCGAAGGTCATGCAGACTTGATGATTATATCAAATTGTATATCTGTCACCTCTTTGGATGACTTGAAATATGAGACATTTCTTTCGAAAGGGAGTGATGAATTGATCTCTTGTTTTGCCTTCAGCTGGAAATATTAACGACAAATAAATAGGTTTAATCACTTATTGAGAGAAAGGTTTACTCTGTTCATAATTACCTAGAAATGAAATGATCATATCAGGTCTGACAAGCTTAATAACATAGAATTATTAGTTTCGGTTCTTTGACACAGTTTTTTAGGTAGTTGCTGGTTATTATGTGCTTGAATTTCTCTCGAATTTTACCTTCTAGCCAATTTACTGAATAAACAAAAAGTCGGAACTGTAATACCGTCTTGGCGGAACAAATTTAACGATGCAAATTTCTTAAATGATCCACTTCTTATTTGGTCATTCAACTGGAAATTGGCAAGAGTTTTTTCGATAGCAATGACTAAAAGTAAGACATTTACAAGTGAGACATTTCAGTTTTAACTATCGTTAACCCTTCGCTGTTGGGTGTGTCATTTGAGACCATTTCAAGCTTAACTATTTAGATATTTGAGACAGAAACTTTTTAGAAGTTCTAAACCATCTAAAAATGATGTCAATTTAATTAAGTTTATAATATAATAGTGTTATTTTCATTCACGAAAAATTATGTATCACTTTTCATTAAATTGAAATAATTTTTTTCAAATAAAAGGTTAAACTATATTTTTCAAAAAAAGTTCAAAACAATTTTTCCTAAAATTATATTTTTTTTAAATTTCAAAAGAATATATCGATTCAAAAAAAACTTTTTAAAAATAATCTTCATACTAATAATATACACTTAAAGATGTATTTTAATTTTTTTGAATTTACAAAAATAAAAAGTTTTTTCTATTCTTTCAGTTTTATTCGTTTTCTCTTCACAAAAATTTAAATTAATATAGTGAATCTGATGAAATATTCTATTCAATAATAATTATTAAGATTTTATAATATCATCTCTGTCTATGGAATCTTAACAACTGATAAATATAAAAAATGAAATCTTAACAACTGATAAATATAAAAAATGAAATCTTAACAACTGATAAATATAAAAATTCACAAATATATTACGATGGAAATCATGAAATAACGAAGGCACAAAAGATACTCTGTGTCTATAATGTGGAAATTAGTGTCCATGTGATGAGTGCCCTGAACCACTTCATACAATGAGAAGTTATGGTGGGGTCATAGAAGATTAAGAGCTATTGCTTCTCACCATTGCTTCTCTACTATTCACATAATTATCTAAATCATCACTTTTGTTACCACTTATTTTACTCTAATTACTTCATAGGTATTTAATAATTTAATTTTTTGTCCCTATCAATAAATTGTACGACACCCATGACCTTATTACTTATGGGTGACATTTCATTATTTAAAATAGGTGAAATTGCAATTTGATGATTTATCGGGTCAGGGTGATTATGCCTCACTGGATATAGGCCATTTGCATTGAAATACGGTTAAATATACATGTAAAGTAGCGTCAAGTAGATAACCCTTTACCGCCTGGTGAGAGCATTTCATCGCTTTTAATGAGATTACCATAGAGTACGGAACAATAGCAAGGGGATAATGTGGGTGTATTTCATATCACCGATCAAGTTTCACATAATCGGATTTTCTTTTAGATTCTTCTTGTGAAAGTTGATGAATGTTGCAAAAAAAATAGGTATTTATTCAATTACATTTCAATAATTAGTATCTTTAATATTTAAAAAGACATAATTAATTTAAAAAAATTGAAACCTACCTAGTCTAAAACTGTTTATCACTAAAGTGTTGATTACTGTTATTAATTGTCCTCATAATTGAAAACTTACTTTATGTTATTTACAATTTTTTTTGTATTATGTGTATTTTAACATATATTCTAAAGATTCTTATTTTTGAAAGGATGTAGTTTGTCACGTAATTATATAGCTTATTGTTAACCAATTCTTCTATTATTTTAATTCAATGGAACAGTCTCTTTTATTCCTATTATTACATTCATTTATCAAACACAACAGGTTGATAATATAATAATAATTTGGTAATAGATATAATTAGCAGGTTACTAATTATATCTTTTACCAGGTGCCAGTTGAATACCTGATGAAAATTGTAAAATTATTGACATTTTTTTTTATCAGGTTACCTTCAACCCTAGCCTTTTATTTGATATTTTTTTTCTATAACAGATCCTTTAATAGCTATACTTCTGTATTTACATTATAGCATAAGATTGATATTAATTAAAAATTAGTTCTATAAGTAGTCTTTGAATGCTATTTTGATAAGTGCTGCCAATTTTTTCACGGGTTTTGGCATTCTTTGAATTCTAATTTTGTGTGTAGTTGTTGAACTGAAGTTAGAATTGAAAAGTATCTTTGCGATATTGTTTCAGTTCTATTAGATCACATTGACGTCAATTATTTAGTGGTACAATTCGAACTGAACCTCTCCTTACGACCCCGCCCGTAAGGTCCTAAAAATTTTAATGCAAAAATATATAACTTCGAGCCTATTTTATTTTCGTGGGGATTGATTTAGAAAAAACAAGAAGGTTAATCAATAAATAAAAAATGTATTTGAAAATAATTTAACAAAGTTACATTATGACAAGTAGGTTATGTATTTTGATGTCTGAAAGACGTCGAAATACAATCTCGTTTTTCGTTTCGTTTAGAAAAGAAGAAAATAAATAAAAAGATACTGAGGAAGGGGAAGACACAAAGAACCTAGAAAGAGACACTTAGTGGTGGAGATCACCGCTGTATCCTCCTCCGTGAACGGATCCTCCGTGGTGGACTGTACCAGTGTGGACTGGGACCTTGATGGGGACATGGACCTTGTTGACGATCTCAACTGGGACCTTCTTGATGATCTCAACGGGGGTCTTGACCTTCTTCAGGATGGTGATGTGATGGTTGACGGGGTAAGGTCTGGTGACTGGCACACGGACTGGTACGTGGACGGCAACGGGGCTGGCAACCACAATGGGGAAAGAGTTGACTACTTCTCCACCGATTCCCTGTGTGAAGGAAACTCCACCTCCGAGACCACCTCCGAGTCCACCTCCGAGACCACCTCCGAGTCCACCACCGAATCCACCTCCGAATCCACCACCGAGACCACCATGTCCTCCATGTCCACCATGTCCACCATGGACGATCTTGCCAGCGGAGGCAACGGCAACGAGGCCAGCTAGGATAGCGAAAGTGAACTGAAAAGAAAGTGAGAGTTGTTAGTGAAGAAAAAGGAGCGTACATTCATTCTAGTGATTTTACAGTGACTTTCATTGACTGTGATTCACTGTGACTTTCATTGCTGAGTTACTCACTGCGTTCATTGTGTCAAGAGCGTTATGTTGAACTGTATCAGAGTCCAAGTGAGTATGTTGACTGAACGTTGGCAACACATCTTTTATACGGAATAAGTTTGGAGGAGAAAAACTCTGCTGACCTTCTACCTTGTGCTGCACAATGCCGGGTTACTCGTTAGAAATTATACCTTAGGAAAAAAAACACCATTGCAGCTCTGAACATTTATTGTAGAGTCATGACTCTCTGGTACAGGAGGGGGGGGGGTTGTAATTGAAGAGACTAGGGGATGGAGGGGGTATAGTGTACTGGATTGTGTTAGATAGATATAATTGAGAGAAAACGAACTGAAGGGTAAATGCTATAAGTGAGGCATTATTAGCTATTAGTACTCAGACTGGATGTAAAAAGGCGTCAATATGAATGATTCAATTTATTCTTTTAGATGTAATACCAATATTGTTTTCTATGAGTTTTATTGTGATTTTGGTCTCATTGTCTTCTTGTTCAGCTATCATGAATCCCAATTAACAAAAATTAAATCATGATCAATTCATATTTTTTTCTTCTATGATCGAAAATGTTGAACCGTCTGATAATTCTGAACTTGTATCTCTTCCATATTTTTTGTATTTCCTTAATAGAGTTTGACGTACCCATTCACCAAAATGACCCTAGTGGAAAAAACTGTGAAGCTATTACCTCTTATATTTTCTGCTGTAATTCTTATATTTTCTGCTATAATTCTTATATTTTCTGCTGTGATTCTTTTACTTTCTGCTGTAATTCTTATAATTTCTGCTGTAATTCTTATATTTTCTGCTGTAATTCTTATATTTTCTGCTGTAATTCTTACATTTTCTGCTGTAATTTTCATATTTTCTGCTGTAATTCTTTTATTTTCTGCTGTAATTCTTATATTTTCTGCTGTAATTCTTTTATTTTCTGCTGTAATTCTTACATTTTCTGCTGTAATTCTTATATTTTCTGCTGTAATTCTTACATTTTCTGCTGTAATTTTCATATTTTCTGCTGTAATTCTTATATTTTCTGCTGTAATTCTTATATTTTCTGCTGTAATTCTTATATTTTCTGCTGCAATTTTTATATTTTCTGCTGTAATTCTTACATTTTCTGCTGTAATTTTCATATTTTCTGCTGTAATTCCTTTATTTTCTGCTGTAATTCTTATATTTTCTGCTGTAATTCTTATATTTTCTGCTGTAATTCTTATATTTTCTGCTGTAATTCTTATATTTTCTGCTGTAATTCTTATATTTTCTGCTGTATTTATTTATTTAATTTCTTCATTTTTAGTTGGGATTAAAGTAAAAAATAAAAGACAATTTCAAAATACTTTTTTCAATAATAGTTACGTTAACAATTCAGTTTGTAGTTTTTATTTCCTCTACTTTGCGAATAACGTACATCCATAAAAAATACGGTGGGTCCGTAGAAGATTTAGATGAGTACCCTCTCAATCTTCTATAGCCCTACCATAACATTTTGTATGTGTACCAAGCCCCGCCTATATTAAAAAATCGTCACATCTGTTGATTATTTAATTGTTTGATATAAAATTGTCAACAAGACACAATTGTCAACAAGACACAATTGTCAACAAGACACAATTGTCAACAAGACACAATTGTCAACAAGACACAATTGTCAACAAGACATATGATTGTCAACAAGACATATGATTGTCAACAAGACATATGATTGTCAACAAGACGTATGATTGTCAACAAGACGTATGATTGTCAACAAGACGTATGATTGTCAACAAGACGTATGATTGTCAACAAGACGTATGATTGTCAACAAGACGTATGATTGTCAACAAGACGTATGATTGTCAACAAGACGTATGATTGTCAACAAGACGTATGATTGTCAACAAGACGTATGATTGTCAACAAGACGTATGATTGTCAACAAGACGTATGATTGTCAACAAGACGTATGATTGTCAACAAGACGTATGATTGTCAACAAGACGTATGATTGTCAACAAGACGTATGATTGTCAACAAGACGTATGATTGTCAACAAGACGTATGATTGTCAACAAGACGTATGATTGTCAACAAGACGTATGATTGTCAACAAGACGTATGATTGTCAACAAGACGTATGATTGTCAACAAGACGTATGATTGTCAACAAGACGTATGATTGTCAACAAGACGTATGATTGTCAACAAGACGTATGATTGTCAACAAGACGTATGATTGTCAACAAGACGTATGATTGTCAACAAGACGTATGATTGTCAACAAGACGTATGATTGTCAACAAGACGTATGATTGTCAACAAGACGTATGATTGTCAACAAGACGTATGATTGTCAACAAGACGTATGATTGTCAACAAGACGTATGATTGTCAACAAGACGTATGACTGTCAACAAGACGTATGACTGTCAACAAGACGTATGATTGTCAACAAGACGTATGATTGTCAACAAGACGTATGATTGTCAACAAGACGTATGATTGTCAACAAGACGTATGATTGTCAACAAGACGTATGATTGTCAACAAGACGTATGATTGTCAACAAGACGTATGATTGTCAACAAGACGTATGATTGTCAACAAGACGTATGATTGTCAACAAGACGTATGATTGTCAACAAGACGTATGATTGTCAACAAGACGTATGATTGTCAACAAGACGTATGATTGTCAACAAGACGTATGATTGTCAACAAGACGTATGATTGTCAACAAGACGTATGATTGTCAACAAGACGTATGATTGTCAACAAGACGTATGATTGTCAACAAGACGTATGATTGTCAACAAGACGAATGATTGTCAACAAGACGAATGATTGTCAACAAGACGTATGATTGTCAACAAGACGTATGGTTGTCAACAAGACGTATGATTGTCAACAAGACGTATGATTGTCAACAAGACGTATGATTGTCAACAAGACGTATGATTGTCAACAAGACGTATGATTGTCAACAAGACATATGATTGTCAACAAGACATATGATTGTCAACAAGACATATGATTGTCAACAAGACATATGATTGTCAACAAGACATATGATTGTCAACAAGACATATGATTGTCAACAAGACATATGATTGTCAACAAGACATATGATTGTCAACAAGACATATGATTGTCAACAAGACATATGATTGTCAACAAGACATATGATTGTCAACAAGACATATGATTGTCAACAAGACATATGATTGTCAACAAGACATATGATTGTCAACAAGACGTATGATTGTCAACAAGACGTATGATTGTCAACAAGACTTAAAAATGTCTACAAGACTTAAAAATGTCTACAAGACTTAAAAATGTCTACAAGACAATATAATTGTCAACAAGACAATATAATTGTCAACAAGACCATATTGACAATATTGTTCACAGGGCATAATAAAATATAGAATCGTTCACAAAATATTATCGGTTGACAAATAGAATTGTTTGCGTGTTGCAATTGTTTGCCTGATAGAATTGTTCACTCCTCCATTTGACAGTTACCGGTCAAGTCTGGTGTTTACAATCACCCCCTGATGGTTTACCTGTACCCCCCTCTGTGAACACACTGGTTAACAGTCTCGTACAGAGGTGGTTAATGAAGATGTTAACCAGTTGTGAACCGGGAGAAAGTTAAGATGGCGCCATGTAAGATTGAGAGAGAAAGTTATGGTGGGCCATAGAAGATTGAGAGAGAAAGTTATGGTGGGCCATAGAAGATTGAGAGAGGAAAGTTATGTTCGGGCCATAGAAGATAAAAAGGAGATAATCTTCCATAAGACTCACCTTAACTTTTCCTCTTTGTATCTTTTGACACCATTTATATTGTAACTATTTATGGGTTATATTCGAACTATAATTTTTTTAGGTTGTGATTAATTGATTATTTATGGGTTATATTCGCCCTGAATTTCTTATATTTCGTCACTATTGATGATCTATATTCACGCTATAATATGTATATAACACGTTATACTTTATTTGTTTTATGGTTTACTATAATTATTCAGGTAATTGTTGTAGCATTTTATATTGATTACTTTTATTAAGAAAAATAGTTTATATTTATTATTTTAATAGACTACATTAATTATTCTCATTTATTAGTTTTGTGTAATACAATTCAACAATAAATTAATAGGGTAAGTTTCTAATTATCGACCGGTTCAACATTTTCGATCATGTAAGCAAAAATATTATTAATAAACTAGTGTATTTTGCCCGTTAAAAATAACGGGTCTTCAATAGTAATTTATTACCCGTTGTTAGGTTATTTTTAGTGAATTCAAATAAAATTAATTTTTCTGCATAAACTAATACTTTTTTCATAGATAAAAACATTTGAAAATTGAATAAAAACAATTATTTAATTATCAAGTCAATAAATTCCCGTGCGTATCATAGTTACATTTTTTATGTTTAATACCCGTCGTGTAGAAGCGGACACCAAATAAATAAATAAATACATGAAGAAACACACGAGGGGAATTATTATTATAGATATAATTCAACATGTTAACTAGTTATTTTAATTAGTATCATGGATACCAATTTTTATTTTTCTGTGTGATCGAAAATGTGAACTGGTTGATAACTTGGAACCTAACCTACACCTGCTCAGTTAAATTTAACAGTTTATGAATTGTTGAAGAGTTTCCATCAGAGGTATGACGTCACATAGGGTAAGTTCTGAATTATCGGTCAGTTCCACATCTTCGTAATATAAGAAAAAAACTATATTAAAATAATTATTATTTCACTAGGATTAGTTGAGTAAAAACAACCAACCCGGGTTTTTTACTCAACCAATCCTAGTGAAATAATAATTATCATACCGTTTTTTCTTATATGACCGAAGATGTGGAACTTACTGATAATTCGATACTTGCCCTTCATAACTTTAGGATTATTAATTGAAAGTAATGAAGTTTTACAATAAGTTTTACAATAATAATAAAATACATGCTTTACAATAGCACTTTGTGATAGAAATGGATAAGCAGTAAACGTTACAGGGATTTTGCTCTTAATTGAGTTAGAAAAAGGTTTAAGAAATAATTTGAGAAAGGATAATATTTTATCGAAAATATAAAATCTGATTTTTTTTTTCAATGTTACTAACCATGATTATTTTTTGTGAATCATTAAATGCATCCTCCGATAGACTATTCTAATTTAAAATTATGAGCATATTTATAATTATTTCGTTGAATGCAGACACCGATTAACTCTACGGGATATGATAGCCTTAAATAGGAAGATAGAAATTGAATTTCCTCTCATAGAAAATTTGAATACACTGAATTAGGCTTATTTTAATTATCTTCCGTGAAGGGAACCTCCGTGGTGGACTGTACCACTGTGGACTTGGACCTTGGTGTGGAAATGGACCCTGTTGACGATCTCAACTGGGGTCTTCTGGATGATCTCAACTGGGGTCTTCTTGATGATCTCAACTGGGGTCTTCTTGATGATCTCAACGGGGGTCTTCTTGATGATCTCAACTGGGACCTTCTTGATGATCTCAACTGGGGTCTTCTTGATGATCCCAACGGGGGTCTTGACCTTCTTCAGGATGGTGATGTGATGTTTGACGGGGTAAGGTCTGGTGGCAACCACAATGGAGAAAGAGTTAACTACTTCTCCACCGATTCCCTGTGTCTCGGCGGCAACGGCGAAGAGGCCAGCTAGGATAGCGAAAGTGAACTGAAAGGAAAGTGAGAGTTGTTAGTGAAGAAAAAGGAGCGTACATTCATTCTAGTGATTTTACAGTGACTCTCATTGACTGTGATTCACTGTGACTTTCATTGCTGAGTTACTCACTGCGTTCATTGTGTCAAGAGCGTTATGTTGAACTGTATCAGAGTCCAAGTGAGTATGTTGACTGAACGTTGGCAACACATCTTTTATACGGAATAAGTCTGTTTAACTTATCATCTTATTCCTTTTTGCTGTGGTATTAATATTGCAGAAATTATGGTTGTGTGTCTCATTTATGGGATATTTAGTTCTTATATTTTCTGCTGTATTTATTTATTTAATTTCTTCATTTTTAGTTGGGATTAAAGTAAAAAATAAAAGACAATTTCAAAATACTTTTTTCAATAATAGTTACGTTAACAATTCAGTTTCTAGTTTTTATTTCCTCTACTTTGCGAATAACGTACATCCATAAAAAATACGGTGGGTCCGTAGAAGATTTAGATGAGTACCCTCTCAATCTTCTATGGCCCCACCATAACATTTTGTATGTGTACCAAGCCCCGCCTATATTGAAAAGTCGTCACATCTGTTGATTATTTAATTGATTGATATAAAATTGTCAACTAGACTTAATTTTCAACAAGACATAATTGTCAACAAGACTTAATTTTCAACAAGACATAATTGTCAACAGGACATATAATTGTCAACAGGACATATAATTGTCAACAGGACATATAATTGTCAACAGGACAAATAATTGTCAATAGGACATATAATTGTCAACAGGACATATAATTGTCAACAGGACATATAATTGTCAACAGGACATATAATTGTCAACAGGACATATAATTGTCAACAGGACATATAATTGTCAACAGGACATATAATTGTCAACCTGACATATAATTGTCAACATGACATATAATTGTCAACAAGACATATAATTGTCAACAAGACATATAACTGTCAACAAGACATATAATTGTCAACAAGACATATAATTGTCAACAAGACATATAATTGTCAACAAGACATATAATTGTCAACAAGACAATATAATTGTCAACAAGACAATATAATTGTCAACAAGACTTATAATTGCCAACAAGACTTATAATTGTCAACAATACTTATAATTGTCAACAATACTTATAATTGTCAACAAGACTTATAATTTTCAACAAGACTTATAATTGTCAACAAGACTTATAATTGTCAACAAGACTTATAATTGTCAACAAGACTTATAACTGTCAACAAGACTTATAATTGTCAACAAGACTTATAATTGTCAACAAGACTTATAATTGTCAACAAGACTTATAATTGTCAACAAGACTTATAATTGTCAACAAGACTTATAATTGTCAACAAGACTTATAATTGTCAACAGGACTTATAATTGTCAACAGGACATATGATTGTCAACATGACATATGATTGTCAACATGACATATGATTGTCAACATGACATATAATTGTCAACAAGACAATATAATTGTCAACAAGACAATATAATTGTCAACAAGACAATATAATTGTCAACAAGACAATATAATTGCCAACAAGACAATATAATTGCCAACAAGACAATATAATTGCAAACAAGACTTATAATTGTCAACAAGACTTATAACTGCAAACAAGACTTATAATTGTCAACAAGACTTATAACTGTCAACAAGACTTATAATTGTCAACAAGACTTATAATTGTCAACAAGACTTATAATTGTCAACAAGACTTATAATTGTCAACAAGACTTATAACTGTCAACAAGACTTATAATTGTCAACAAGACTTATAATTGTCAACAAGACTTATAGTTGTCAACAAGACTTATAATTGTCAACAAGACTTATAATTGTCAACAAGACTTATAATTGTCAACAAGACTTATAATTGTCAACAAGACTTATGATTGTCAACAAGACAATATAATTGTCAACAAGACTTATAATTGTCAACAAGACTTATAATTGTCAACAAGACTTATGATTGTCAACAAGACAATATAATTGTCAACAAGACAATATAATTGTCAACAGGACATATGATTGTCAACAGGACATATGATTGTCAACAGGACATATGATTGTCAACAGGACATATGATTGTCAACATGACATATAATTGTCAACAAGACATATAATTGTCAACAAGACAATATAATTGTTAACAAGACATAAAATTGTCAACAAGACATAAAAATTTCTACAAGACATAAAAATGTCAACAAGACATAAAAATGTCAACAAGACATAAAAATGTCAACAAGACATAAAAATGTCAACAAGACAATATTGTTCACATGGCATAAAAGAATATAGAATTGTTCACATGGCATAAAAAAATATAGAATTGTTCACATGGCATAAAAAAATATAGAATCGTTCACAAAATACGATCGGTTTACAAGATAGAATAATGTTTGCGTGTTGCAATTTGTTTGCGTGTTGCAATTGTTTGCCTGATAGAATTGTTTGCGTGTTGCAATTGTTTGCCTGATAGAATTGTTCACTCCTCCATTTGACAGTTACTGGTTAAGTCTGGTGTTTACAATCACCCCCTGATGTTAACTCATTGGTTTACCTGTACCCCCCTCTGTGAACACAGGGGTTAACAGTCTCGTATAGAGGTGGTTAATGAAGATGTTAACCAGTAGTGAACCGGGAGAAAGTTAAGATGGCGCCATAGGAGATTGAGAGAGAAAGTTATGGTGGTGCCATAGAAGATTGAGAGGAGAAAATTATGGTGGGGACATAAAAGATTGGGAGGGAAAAGTTATGGTGGGGTCATAGAAGATTGGGAGGGAAAAGTTATGGTAAGCCACAGAAGATTGAGACGGTAAAGTTATGGTGGGGTCATAGAAGATTGGGAGGGTATAGTTATGGTGGGGTCATGGATGATTGAGAGGGTAAAGTTATGGTGGGGCCATATAAGATTGAAGAGAGAAAGTTATGGTGGGGCAATAGAAGATTGAGAGGGAAAAGTTATGGTGGGGCCATAGAAGATTGAGAGGGGAAAGTTATGGTGGGGCCATAGAAGATTGAGAGGGGAAAGTTATGGTGGGGCCATAGAAAATAAAAAGGAGATAATCTTCCATAAGACTCACCTTAACTTTTCCTCTTTGTATCTTTTGACACCATTTATATTGTAACTATTTATGGGTTATATTCGAACTATAATTTTTATAGGTTGTGATTAATTGATTATTTATGGGTTATATTCGCCCTGAATTTCTTATATTTCGTCACTATTGATGCTCTATATTCGCGCAATAATTTATTACAGGTTATACTCTTTTTTTTATTATTTTACTATAATTATTCAGGTAATTGTTGTAGCATTTTATATTGATTAATTTTATTAATAAATATAGTTTATATATATCATTATAATACACTATTTTAATTATTATCATTTATTAGTTTTATGTAAAACAATTCAACAATAAATTAATAGGGTAAGTTTCCAGTTATCGACCGGTTCAACTATATCGATCATGTAAGCAAAAATATAAAATTTTATTAATAAATATAATTTAACATGTTAACTAGTTATTTCAATTAGTATCATGGATACCAATTTTTATTTTTCTGTGTGATCGAAAATGTGAACTGGTTGATAACTTGGAACCTAACCTACACCTGCTCAGTTAAATTTAACAGTTTATGAATTGTTGGAGAGTTTCCATCAGATGTATGACGTCACATAGGGTAAGTTCTGAATTATCGGTCAGTTCCACATCTTCGTCATATAAGAAAAAACGATATAATAATTATTATTTCAGTAGGATTGGTTGAGTAAAAACAACCAACCCGGGTTTTCTATTCAACCAATCCTAGTGAAATAATTATTATTATACCGTTTTTTTCTTATATGACCGAAGATGGGGAACTGACCGATAACTCTGAACGTACCCGACTTAACTTCAGGATTATTAATTGAATATTTATTATAAGTTTATTATTTATTATAACAATAGCACTTTGTGATAGAAATGGATAAGCATTAAACGTTACAAGAATTTTGCTCTTACTTGAGTTAAAAAAAGGTTTAAAAAAATAATTTGAAAAAGGATAATATTTTATCGAAAATATAAAATCTGATTTCTTTAGTGTTAAATACCATGATTATTTATTGTGAATCCATTAAATGCATCCTCCGATAGACTATTCTAATTTAAAATTATGAGCATATTTATAATTATTTCGTTAATTGCAGACACCGATTAACTCTACGGGATATGATAGCCTTAAATAGGAAGATAGAAATTGGATTTCTTCTCATGAACAGAAAATTTGAATACAATGAATTAGGATTATTTTAATTATTCTCCTCCGTGAACGGATCCTCCGTGGTGGACTGTACCAGTGTGGACTGGGACCTTGATGGGGACATGGACCTTGTTGACGATCTCAACTGGGACCTTCTTGATGATCTCTACGGGGGTCTTGACCTTCTTCAAGATGGTGATGTGATGGTTGACGGGGTAAGGTCTGGTGACTGGAACACGGACTGGTACGTGAACGGCAACGGGGCTGGCAACCACAATGGGGAAAGAGTTAACTACTTCTCCACCGATTCCCTGTGTCGCGGAGGCAACAGCGACGAGGCCAGCTAGGATAGCGAAAGTGAACTGAAAAGAAAGTGAGAGTTGTTAGTGAGGAAGAAGGAGCGTAGATTCATTCTGGTGATTTTACAGTGACTTTCATTGACTGTGATTCACTGTAACTTTCATTGCTGAGTTACTCACTGCGTTCATTGTGACAAGAGCGTTATGTTGAACTGTATCAGAGTCCAAGTGAGTATGTTGACTGAACGTTGGCAACACATCTTTTATACGGAATAAGTTGGTTTAATTTATTCTCTTATTCCTTTTTGCTGTGGTATTAATATTGTTCTCTACGAGTTATATTGTGATTATTTTTTTCATATTGATAAACAAAGTATTATGTGCAGTTATCATGGATTCCAATTAACAAGAAGTTAAACAATAACTAATATATACTTTTCTCTTCTATGATCGAAAATGTGGAACCGTCCGATAACTCTGAACTTATATCTCTTCCATGCAGGCACGGTTTTTATCTTTAATTTTATTAATAAAGATACAATTTTGGAACTTCTCACATGTTTGTATCCATCTCTTATGCATAAACTTTCATTTAGGATTTTTTTTACCCCCCCCCCCCCCACTTCAAAAAAGTGAGGTTAATAAAATTTTGAAAAACTAAGAGAAAGAGAGATATGATTTTCAAAAATCGATTGCTAGTTATTTTTTTTTTACTAAAGTTTAGGTTGTGTGTCTCATTTATGGGATATTTAGTGCAAAAAAAAAAAAATATATAAATTTTTCATTGAAAATTTTAGTCTTCTTTATATATACATATCCTCTGCCATCGTTGTATCAGCCCCGGAGTAACCAAGAGCTGGCCCGAGACGACGATGTACCGCTCGTAATTGTCAGTGAGTGATTCTTCATTCTTGTCTTTAAGATGACTCCATGTTTGGAGATGGCTACCCTTGCTGTACAGTTTTTAAGGGGAGCAGTGGTTGAAGAGCTACATACTTCCTTAGATGCAGCTGTGCTCGAGAAAAATTTTATTTTTGCTGTTTTGCTGAAATTTTTTTGGTGGGATTTCGATTGCACAGTTCTGTATGATTTTATTTTAAACATAGGGTTCATCAGTTAAATTGCTGTACATTTACTAGTTTCGACCTGAAACCACAGACACACGAATGAAAATCATAACACGTATAGAGTTTCCTTTGATATGCAACATCTTGATACAAATTCGGTTCATCAGGATTTAGAGACTAAAAATCTGAAGAAATATACATTAAAAAATGTTTGTCATATTACTTCTCAATATAAAGACTTTCAATAATGAATATACCTAACAAAATCGTATCGAATGTTAACATCTTAATTTTAGTGTTTCGCAGTTTTCTAGATTCAAGAAGCTAAATTTAGCAGTGTTGCCAAGCCAGCGTCATATTCAGTCACGATTAACCAGTTAAATATTTAAAGCCTATATAGAAAGTATTATTTAACTGTTTTATATTTAAAAGAAAGATTCATTCATTTAAAATAAAAAAATAATTAGCCTCAGAAATATTTTTTTTAATTAACTGTTTATGTATACTGTTAGTTGGTTTATTTTTCAAAATGGTTGAATCTTCCATGGTGGAATTTTCCACATCTGACATTTAATGCCAGCGGAATCTTCTTGCATGGTGGACCTTTCCGGCTTCGAATTTTGCATTTTGTTCCAAAAACGTCTTTCGGCATATCCTTCGGCGAATCTGTTTTTGACAAATTTGGGTGTCGGCAATTACGTATTCGGAGAATCCGGTTTGGCGAATTTGTTTTCGGTGAATTTGGTATCGGCAAATTCGTTTTCGGCAAATCCGCCGGATAACGACATATATAGGTATGTCTCCTTAAGGCTTTAGGCATAAATGGTTTACGAAATACTTTACAACTACATATGTTCTTAATTACTATTTTAGAATAGTCTATCAAATGATGTTTTAGTGTTTGCAGAATATTTATCTACGACTTCAATATGCTGAAGGAGTTTCAATCAATATTTATTTTATTAATATTTTATAAAAATCATATACTAAATTTTCGATAAATTTTTCGACATCATTTTCAACTAATAAATGTCTAAAAGGAGCAAAATCCCTGAAACGTTTGATGTTTCATTCAGTGCTATTATTTAGTGTTATTGCAAAACTTTATTATTGGGTCAATGTGTGTGACTTATAATAAATTCTAAACTAATAATCCTTAAGTTATGAATGTTTAGTCACACCTCTGATAGAAACTCTTCAAATATTCATGAACTGTTATATTTAACTTAAAAAAGCTTAGGGTAAGGTCTCAATTATTGGGAATGTTCCAATTCTCAAAGAAAACCTTGACGAAGGGTTCGGATTGAATCTTCTACCATCATAGCATTCATATTTCATATTTTTATAGCGGTCGATCTGGGTGAAGTTGCGCACTATCGTTTTTGGTAAGAGTTCTCGCACCAGCGGTAACTATCAATCTAAAAATAAATCCAAAAATCGTATTGATTTAATGGAAAGAACAAGAACGAAAACATCATCTTTACTTATTTCTCAATCAAATGTGAGTAAAGTAAGATAAGGGAAATGGTGAAGCCAGGTCAACTTGCTTAAAAGACTTTCTCCTAGAAACTGAACTTCAAACTTAAGGGCCTTTCAGGCGTGAAACATTTTCACAATGTTGCGCGACAATTTGTTTCAGAGCTGTTGCCCGGGTGTTTCAGCCACAATTTCTATGCGACATTTCTCGATTCGCTCAGTGCCAGTTGGTGTGGCGCAACAATGCTGCAACAAATGTTTACAGACATCCTCAGTGTGTTATTGGCTGTCAGAGGGAGATTAGTGCGTCACTGCTACAGACGCACACACATCTCACTACACACCACATACAGTGTCATTTTTTATATAAGTAAATATATCTTTTACAAGCAAATTCATAATTATATGAAAAACTGCCAACGCTCTATGAATATAATAAAATATTGTTTTGGTGTCCTAGAAATTTATTATTGCATCGCGTTTATTTTGTTACGATATAAGTTTTAAATGCCATAAAGATCTGCGTTGTAAATAATGATTGATTTTTTTATTTTGTATCCAAGTAAAACTACCTACTGAAGTTATCCCTCAAAGTTCCTCTCCTCAAATCATTTGATATAGCTAATAGCAAGTAATTTAAACTATATACAATTGCTTGTGCGACACTAGAGTTGCCTCGCACCGAATTCTCGTCTAAACAGATTGCTTGCCGTATACATAAACAGTTGTGCGACATTTGTATATAAACAATGTTGCTGATACAAAATGTATCACGTCTAAAAGGCCCTTTATAAGTCTTCTCGTTAAGAATTTGAATACTATGTAAACAACGTTCTAATTTCATATGAATTTGAACAAATTAGTTTCAGCTCTCGATACAAATAACTACTTACATGTCAATTTTGGAATTTCGGTAGTCAACCATATATGACAGATCTGTTGTCAACTCATTCTCCCCATTCAAGTACTTCTCAAGTCACATAGTATCTATGAACAATAGTATGTACTAAGATAAACATTCTATTGGTTATTTGTTGCATATTCACTTACGATATCTTAGTACAGCTATTCAACTACATATCAATCATCTAAATGAAATCTTTATGTTACCTATGAATGCTTATACAGCCTTGGCCAAAAGTATTAGGCCACCACGATTTTTTATGTTTTTTCAAAGAAAAGGTAATGAAACTAGTTTTAATCAAATGAATATTATATATTAATCAATAAACAACTATTCTAATACTTAGTCGAGCCCCCTTTGGCTTTAATAACCGCCTTTATGCGGTTAGGCATAGAGTCGACAAGCCTTTTACAATTTTCTGGATTAATTTTGCCCCATTCTTCTTTAAGTTTTTGGTATAACTGATCTTTGTTCTTAATAAGGATGTTCCTAATGGCCTTTCCAAGAGTTCCCCACAAGTGCTCAATAGGGTTCAAGTCTGGGCTCTGAGATGGCCACTCCATCATGTTGATGCCCTTTTCTTTGAACCAGTCACGGCTTTTCTTTGCTGTGTGGCATGGAGCATTGTCCTGTTAGAAGATAATATTGTCTGGAGACTCTCCCGAGTGCAAAATGGCAATGAATGGGCTCAACACTTCAGAAAGCATGGCGGTGTAAGTGGCTGAAGTCATTCTCCCTTGACACAAAAACATTTCACCGGGCCCTGAGGAAGACATGCAGGCCCATACCATCACAGAGCCACCGCCATGTTTCACAGTTGGGACCAGGCATTCAGCATTATAAGCTTCCCCAACTCTGCGACGAACATAGGTCGCGCCAGAGGTGCCAAAAATCTGAGGGAAAAAGTAAAACATTGAAATATTTTTTCTTCGGTCATTATCAGGTCAAGCACTGCAATAAAGTGGTGCGTTTCAATAGGTAATTTCAATAGATGATTGGGTTAACATACCTCATAGTTACTTTCATCAGACCAGATCACCTTAGACCATTGCTCGCTGGTCCAAGCCGAGTGATTTTTGGCCCATTGGAGACGCTTCTTTTTATTGGTCTCAGATATGAACGGCTTCTTTCTAGCTTTACACCCTTTCAGACCATGATCTAAAAGCCTTCTTCTAACTGTTCTTGCAGAAATTTTTGCATTGCTCTCCTCGTTAAATTCTGCAGCCAGCTCCGAAGATGTTTTTCTCCTGTTTCTAAGGGACTGCCTGATCAGATATCGGTCCTCACGAGGTGTTGTGCACTCCTTTCTACCTGACCTTTGTGCAGTTTCAACATCTTTAGTAACCAAAAATCGTTTTAAAAGTTGTTTGAACTGCACATCTCAAACATTTCACCTTTTCAGCGATTTTTCGTTGACTGAGTCCATCATCGCAATGATTTGTCCTCTCTCAAATTCACTCAGTTCCCTTTTTTTAGGCATGTGTACATATAAATAGGCTTGTTCCTAAAAAAAAACCTGGAAGAATTCATAATAAAAAGCTTATAAACAATGATGAAACACTAAATCTGAACGGGGCTTATGGGTGAAGATGATACTATAGGGATTAAAATTCCTTACGGGTTGCTGCACGGTAAACATCATTTTAATACTATCAGATATTGAAGAATGCACCATATTCTCAATTGCAAAAGATATACATTGGCTTTTACAATTCAAAACCGTGAAAAACAGAGGTGGCCTAATACTTTTGGCCAAGGCTGTACATGCCATTGAAGCCCTGTGCTTTTCCGGGCCAAATAGATCTTTTTCAGTTGTTCATTAATTTAGTTACTAAATGAAGTTCAGGGAGGCCCCGACTCGGAACCATTCGTAAAAGGGTGATATGTGTTATATTAAATAAAACTTATTCCTCCAAGTTTTATGTACCAATATGTACCTACCGGTGACTGGACAACTCGCTGCCGGACAACCCGCCGCTGACAATTTGCCGTTAGGACAACTCGCCGCTAGGAAAACACGCCGCTAGGACAATTCGCCGCTAAGACAATTTGCCGCCAAAACAACTCTTTGTGATTTATGTCTTATTGCCGTGTACATCATTTATATATAAAATATATTATAAATACAAACTACGCGTTGTAAATTAGTTATAGAATTTTTTTAACCCTATTTGAATTGTTCTTCTTTTCCATCTCAAAAGTTAAATGAAATGTTTTTATTAATAAGTGTAATTAAAATCTAAACTATTATAAATATATGGGTGTTGTAAATCACCTATACAATTTTCTTCGTTCTTTTTGTAAGTATTGGAAAAGAAACAAGTTCAGGTGTCTTCTTCATACGTTTAATGACCTGTAAAAATTACTTTAGTTTAAGACTAGAACATTAGTGCAAATATAATATTCTTTAACTACGATGTTTTAGATTTTCTGTTAGGAAGGCTAATAGGTTACATTTACTATCATCTCTTCGTTTTACTCTTCTATTCGTGAGTGTAGTCACCGGTACCGGTGCTTGTGTGTCTTTCCAACACATTCCTTGGTTAGTGACTTCATTCACTGAGTAGCTTTTCTGCATCGACGAGCATTGTCACCGAGTGGTGGTTGGTGTATTTGTTCATGGAGTAACTTTTATTTCAGACAGCTTCTTCCAATTCCTTGTATCTAATCTCCTTTTGATATTAACGATAACACCCTTGGTTTCGATGCAGACGTTAAACTCACTACTAAATTAAACAACTCTACAATTTTTGCGACCTGAAATAATCTGACAGAGTAAATGTGAAAACAAAAGAAATCAATAAATTGAAATAATGAAATTTGTCAACAACTGTTTTACGTCAGTTTTTAACGTTCAGAAACAAAGCCTTGTTTAAACTTATACCTAATCTCTTTAAATATATATAAATGATAAATGTATACGCCGGTAAGAAATAAATAACGCGGCGAGTTGTCCTGGCGGCGAGCTGTCCGCACGGCGAATTGTCCGCGGCAAATTGTCCGGCGGCGAGAAGAGGGTTACGTAATCTTCACAGCTCGACTGCATCAGCGAACACAGCATGAAATGTGTAAGTGAAACGCCATCCTCTTCTAAAGACTTTGCTACTTTCGATCCACTTTTAACATGATTACAGTTTTAAATTTCAATGATATGTTGTAAATCATAACAAAAAATATATATACAGTTTTATATTTAAATATTTTTGAATATTAATGATGACAGTTTGCAATCTAATCAATAAAAAAATGATCATAGATGAATTAAAATTTCCCATGTAAACTAACTACTCAATAGTAAGTTTAAAGTATATTCTCGTATCCTTGTTAAACTGAGAGATATAATCTTCCACCATTATCCATGCTAATACTGTATTATTGTTCTCCTGATGGTAATATACTCAATTCAATTTATATGAAGAATCTACCTATTTTCCCAACAATATTTAAACGTTTCTTCCCCCCCCCCCACCAAGATTGCATTCACCCTCCTTGTTTCCATTGTGGCCCTTGCCTCCGCTGGGGGTGGAGACGGTCACGCCATCGCCATCCACACCCCAGTCCACGTGCCCGTGCACGTTCCCGTCCACGTGCCAATTCACGAGCCCGTGCATGTCCCCAAGCCTTTCCCAATCTACAAGAAGGTCCACGTCCCTTACCCCAGGTAGCAAGGAAATATTACCGCTATATTGACGCAATAATTTCTTAATTGGAAAATTATTTGAAGATTGATCTCAATGTTGCGGTAAAATTTCTAAATTTCCCATATAGTATATGTTATTCCCGCAATATTGAGGTAATACTGTTTATGAACTATAATATTTGATTGTATTTTATTTTGGATGTGTTAATATGTCGATCATTATGCTAAAATTAGAAAAAATGACGATACTTTCTTTTTATATTCATATTCTAAAATTTAAAATTGATTATTGCGGCAATATTGCCTCAATAACGAAATAAATATTTTGACATTAGTCACAATAATATTATCGAAAATTAAATCACATATAAATTAATGATTTAAAATTAAACAGCAATATAGCCACCTAGTTATGTTTCTGACATCGAACTAATATTTTTTACTAATATTTTTATTTAAAGTAAGTTGGATCTCAACGTACCAACCTGAAGTTCTTGAAGGGGAAATACCTAAATCCATTACACCTCAAATACCTAACTATTATAATTCGATATTGTTGAAGTTTTTTGGGAAGCTTCCCTACATACCTTATATATTACCTAAATACTTATTTCAAACACTTATAGCTTACAGAGTACGTGGTATCTTTCATATGTAATAAAAAAGGTACTACACATTATAAACTATGAAAAAATGATTACACTAGGTATAACTAATTTTGGTGTTCTGAGTCCGATTATCACATTCATTTTGCTCTATCAGGGCAACTTTTTGAGATACTGTCATACATATGCCTACCTGGGAAACTATACATATTCTAATATCAGAGGTTTTGAGTTCAATCATATTTTTCTTGAAGAATATATCGAATTACAACAGTAGCAATATTACAATATACAGAAGAGGAATATCAAGCACAAGAGAGGCCGCAGCCTTTTTCGCAATGTGAGCTTAATGATCTGGTTTGGGATCTCCGCTCAGACTTCTTCCGAGCTGTTGTCCGATCCAGACTCAATTTGATGGAATAAATAAAAACTGAATGAATTTAGATACGTTGACTTTTATTTCCTGAGGGAAACGGGGAGAAAATCGTCTGGGGTTTCTCAGCTGATGATCCGCAGAATTTTTTATTTCGCAAAATCTATTATTTTTTAATTTTTGTAGCAAAAAATACAGGCCTGATTTAGCAAAATCAATGTCATTTTCGGACTCAGAGCATCAATTAGTCTAATTCAGCTGGAAGATCCTGAACGATTTTCAAAAACTGTTTTTTTGTTACTCATGTGTAATTACTTCTGAAACGGGTATGCCAATATCAATCATGTAAACAATTAAATTGTGATTTTTATTTATATAAATAATCATAACATATATTGTGTACTTAGTTAATTAGTGTTTTTTAAATGGAGTTTCATTTTTCAAAATAAAATTGTTATCTTGGCAGCCCTGTATCTCTGCAGCACGCCAAAGTTCGTAAGCACAGTAAATAGATAAACATAGTAGCGACAATTTAGTGAATTGTAAATGTGACGTCATAATAACAACACACTAATTTTTTTATTGAGAGGTATCAAAGTTTTATTAACTAAATAAATCTATTACTTTTTTCATATAATTGCACTAAATGATCGTTATTTTATAATTTCACGCCCCCAGGGGCTCTATCCTGAAGCTGTCTGTGGTGAATGGAAGAGAAGGGGGCTGGCGTCCCTTGGGCCCCGAACTTTTGTAATTTGGATTATGGATTGTCTTTTTTCATTTTTACCATGTTTATCATTTTTTTAACGCTACTTGCAGTTGTAGAGGATAGCGCTAGGGTTATGCTCTTCAACTACGAAGTCTTAGATTTTGTGTTAGGTAGGCTCGTAGGCTTCATTTACTATCACCTCTTCATTTTCCTCTTCCATCCGTGAGTGTAGCCCTCTTCGTCACATTCCTTGGTAAGTGACTGCATTCACGGAGTAGCTTTTCTGCATCCATGAGCATTGTCACCGACGGTGGTAAGTAACTTTGTTCATGGATCCACTTTCCTCTCTGATTGCTTCTTCCAGTCCCTTGTATTTAATTTCCTTTTGACGTCAGCAATATGGCCTCTGGTTCCGAAGCAGACGTTAAACACCTACTAAAATTATAATTTCACATACTTTAAATTATTATACATTTGATTCCAGTATGTTGGCTTAATGACGTCACGTACACGAAACCCTACTAAATTTATTTTACATTTTTATTGACTGTGTTAGTGAGGCATCCTGGACCAAGAATGGTGAATCAATGTGGAGCTATTTCAATTGTTGAGCTGCTGGAGCAATTATTCATACCTACAATTCAGTGTAATATTTCCAAAAATATTACTAACTATAAAATCAATAAACTATAGTTTGAAGCAACACAAAACGACGGTAAGACTACCTAGGTTATTTTTAAAGCATCTTTTCAGCTTTTACTACAGAATAATTAATTAGTTGGGAACCTAAACGTAGTCTCGTAGATAGGCCTAAGGCGACCTAGCTATCAATTTTCAGCAAGTTTCTTTAAAATAAACAGCAGAAAATTGTTTATAGCCCTATTGCCTATTGGTAGGTTTCTAACTTGATTAAAGAACCTAGGTAGTAGGGAGTGAGAGTCACAAAATATTTGTACCTAGCTGCCAATAATTAATACAGTTCAAGAGTCTAACCACTACCTAAGTTACCTAACTAGATTGCAGTTAGTAGTCAAGTTAGTTTACCTTTTCATCAATTTCAATTCCAACATTTTCACATAAATTTGAATTTCACAGTAGCTCCTAACTGACCTGACCAAGTCTACAGAACATGGGACATTTTTTAAATTTCTGTGTGAATGCGGAAAGTTCACAATCTTGAATTTCCTCCAATATTTAGATGCATTTTTCTGAAAGTTGAGTGAAACAGAAGGCAATATGTATAGAGGAGGGTGTGCCGTGTGCTGAAAGTTCACCTCCCTCAATTCACCGCCGGAAATTTTCCGCACTCGCCACTCAATTTACCGCATAGTGCACATGGTGCCGGTGTATTATGCTTTCGTGAGACGCGTGCTTTCTTGAGTCCATTCATATCTGAGGCGGAGAGTTGATTGTGGGCGTGCTTATCTCTTCAGTATCAAGTGGGCACAATTGCGAGATCATAAATGTTTAGCAAATTTGATTGTGACGGCGAAGGGCAACAAAAGGTAATTATTATATTTATTAATAATGCGACTTTAAATAAATAATTATATTGATTTGATTGTGACTGTAAATAGAAAAAGTAATGTTAAATTTATTAGCAAAATAGAAGATCCATATTTAGTAGATTCAATGGATAATTACAATAGTGCGAATGAATATTTGAAAAAAAGAGCAGAATGGAAGATGGTATTATACAATTTGGGCAACTGATATTGAAAAGCTAGTTTTTGCCAGAATTGTGAAATGTGTAATATACAGTATGGGCCGCAAAAATGTTTCCGCTTTTTCAAATACTTGTAAATCATTAACCAATGGACGAAAAAACTGTATCTTGGTCTCTTTCTCTCTGCCTCTTATTGTAAACTGGTAAAAACTATTTTTAACTGATGGACATAGTTTAAGAACAGGTAAGCAAAGAGTGAGGTGACTATTTTTGTAATTGCGCGAAGGTCATTCTTAGATCTATATAACTATCTGATTTTACTTACTAAAAGGCAGTGAATAAAGGAAAAAAAATAATTGTACACATTATAATACAGAGTGCTTACACTTCTTCTTTAGAAACTATTTGGAAATTGAACAACTTCAGTAAAATTTTGATCTCATCGAAGTTTTCACTAAGAATATTCGTTCTTCGCTTGTTCATTGCATGGTTAAGGCTCGCTTCACACTTGCATTTTTAACAGCGCAGAAAAAAGCTCTAACTAAAATTTGTTCACACATGCGTTTTTTTATCGTTGAAGTAAAAAAATAATGTGATTTTTCCATCATCGATTAAAAAACGCAAGTGTAAACACATTTTAAGAAGGTATTTTTTCTGCGGTGTTAAAAATGCAAGGGTGAAGCGCGCTTTAACCATGCAATAAACAAGCGAAGAACGAATATTAAGAGTGAAAACTTCAATGAGATCAAAATGTCACTGACGTTGTTCTATTTCAAAATAGTTTCCAAGGAAGAAGTGTAAGCACCCTGTATTAAAATGTCCAGCATTATAATTTTTTTCCTTTTATTCACTGCCTTTTAGTAAGTAAAATCACGGATTTAGCTCTAAGAATAACCTTCGCGCAATGAAAAAAAATAGTCACCTTCACTCTTTGCTTACCTGTTCTTAAACTATGTCCATCAGTTCAAAATTGTTTTCACCCGTTAATAGAACAATAAGAGGCAGTGAAAAAGAGACCAAGAAACAGTTTTTTTGTCCATTGGTTAACGATTTATAAGTATTTTAAAAAGCGGAAACATTTTTGTGGCCCATACTGTATATGTGGAATCAAGAAACTTGGATTGATGAATACAAAATCATGGATGAAAATAATGACCACGATTTTTCTAGTTATAGGAAATGGCCAGTGGGACATTGTATTAAACCACAGGAGTTAGAATTTATTTAGAGTTAGTTGTAACAGGTGTATTACTTTCCTGAAAAATTATTTTTTGGTTGATTGACGTTTATCTTATTGTTTTTGTTCTAGAAAGTCGTAGCAGAGCTCGCTTTGAAGAGGAAAAAGTGCTATTTCTGTGTCACCCTGTATAGTTAATTTTATACTTCAAAGCATTTTGATGAATAGTCTATTCATTTTAATGTCCTTTTATGTTAATATTAATGTTGCATATTTTTATAGCCAGCAGTGGGCCAATTTACCTTGATACAATTTTATACACTTCCGAATAACTGATTAGCTTCCTGGAGAGAAAATTATGGTATAATAAAATATTTCTATGGAGGTCGGTGGTCTCGTCTAAGTTTTCAGTGGCAGCACAATAACTTATATAAAACATCGTTCAAGTTTTTACCACTTAAAATTCAAACTTGAATTTTCTTTTTAGTTATAACCCTTCATGCCCTCTTTCATATATTACAGCACATATGTTTACGTACGCTTACTTTAGGCACAATGATGTTACTTTTTTGAAAAAGAAGAAGATTTTTTCACTGTTAATAAAGCAGTAAACAGTGTTATTATACTGTTAATAAGAATATTACAAAAAATCACATTTTTTACCAGGCTAAAATTTATTTAGGACATAAAGGGATAATGAATCTGTCACAACATTGCTCCAATATTGCATTACGATGTCACTCGAATGCACGTTACTACTTCCATTATTAAAAGACGTATGCAGACTTTCTGTTGTGAAAAAATTGGCTAAACATCTTATCATCTCTAAAAAATGACCTAAATCTCTATTATGCGAAACATGAAATTCTCAACGAATATTAATTGATAGTAAAGGCAATTTACAACTTCCATCTCTTATCTCGCTAAAATAGTGGTATTACTCTGGTGCTTCCATAGCAGCTTGGATAGATATCCCTAAGCTATTTATGCTGAGCAAATCTTCAGTTGCTTCCCGTCACGCTATTTATATTTCATTTCTGATGAAAAGCAAACACGAGGAGTGTGACTCGAGCACATTTCTTGGGATTGTTTACACCTGAGCAATTCTTTGGATGTGAATTCTGAGTGTACCTAGTTACCTAGTGGAGAGGAATGTAGAACACCTAGTTACGGTACCTAGTGTACCGTAGTTACATAGTGGCGAAGAATATAGAAAACCTAGTAAGGAAGGTGAATGCCTAGTTACCTAGTGGTGAGTAATATAAAGCACCTAGTAAGGGGAGCGAGTATCTAGCTACCAAGTGGTTAGGAATATAAAGCACCTATAGTTACAGTGGAGAGTACCTAGTTAGGGAGGTGAGTACCTAGTTACTTAGTGGAGAGAGGAATATTGAGCACCTAGTTAGGGAAGAGAGTGCCAAGTTACCTAGTGGTGAGGAAATTAGAGCACCTACTTAGTGAAGGGAAGTGCGTAGTTATAATGGTATTTACTAAGTAAGTACCTAGTTTCAATGGTATTTACTGGGTGATTACTTAGTTGTAATGTAATTTACTAGGTGATTACCTAGTTGGAATGGTATTTACTAGGTGATTACCTAGTTGGAATGATAATTACTAGGTGATTACCTAGTTGCAATGGTATTTACTGGGTGAGTACCTAGATGGGATGGTATTTACTAGGTGAGTACCTAGTTGCAATGATATTTACTAGGTGAGTACCTAGTTGCAATGATATTTACTAGGTGAGTACCTAGTTGCAATGATATTTACTGGGTGAGTATCTAGTTGCAATGATATTTACTAGGTGAGTACCTAGTTGCAATGATATTTACTGGGTGAGTATCTAGTTGCAATGATATTTACTAGATGAGTACCTAGTTGCAATGATATTTACTAGGTGAGTACCTAGTTGCAATGATATTTACTAGGTGAGTACCTAGTTGCAATGATATTTACTAGGTGAGTACCTAGTTGCAATGATATTTACTAGGTGAGTACCTAGTTGCAATGATATTTACTGGGTGAGTATCTAGTTGCAATGATATTTACTAGGTGAGTACCTAGTTGCAATGATATTTACTGGGTGAGTATCTAGTTGCAATGATATTTACTAGATGAGTACCTAGTTGCAATGATATTTACTAGATGAGTACCTAGTTGCAATGATATTTACTAGGTGAGTACCTAGTTGCAATGATATTTACTAGGTGAGTACCTAGTTGCAATGATATTTACTAGGTGAGTACCTAGTTGCAATGATATTTACTGGGTGAGTACCTAGTTGCAATGATATTTACTGGGTGAGTACCTAGTTGCAATGATATTTACTAGGTGAGTACCTAGTTGCAATGATATTTACTGGGTGAGTACCTAGTTGCAATGATATTTACTAGGTGAGTACCTAGTTGCAATGGTATTTACTAGGTGAGTACCTAGTTGCAATGGTATTTACTAGGTGAGTACCTAGTTGCAATGGTATTTACTAGGTGAGTATGAATTTTATCTCTGCGACTTTTCATCAAGTTTCCCCTCTTGTAATTTCTTTACAAACTTACCATCAAATAAGTAGAATTAATTAAATAAATATATATTATGAACTATATAATTCATATAAGAATATCTATCTATTATTTTCAGTAGTCTTCCCCACTCTCCGAATACGGTCTCAGTGTATTTTTATTTTTCTGCCAATAAAACAGAACCGGTTAATCCACACTTTCATTTCTGGTGTAATTGATAGACAATAATTAAATGAGTCACTGAATTATGGAAATAGATATAATTATAAACAATCTCTTGAAATTTCAGAAGTGGTAGTTATGAATTATTGGTCAGTTTCACATTTTCGGTCATATAAGAAAAAACGATATAAAAATTATTATTATTACACAGTGCTATCTGATACTTCTGCAAACCCGGTATCGGTCAGTTCAACATTTTCGGACACGTAAGAAAAAAATATATAATAATGATTATTAGAATTATAGTTAAATAATCATTATTATATATTTTTTTCTTACGTGTCCGAAAATGTTGAACTGACCGATAATTCGTAACTTACCCTACCTAACATTTTATTTTATTGCCAAATATTAATTTACATTTTTTTGACTATCATTGTCAATTTCTATATTTTTTTAAAATTTCATATCATATGCCAAAATTTTTACAAATTATTATTGAAATACTTTGAATTATTTTAGTTAGAAAATATCCTTACTAAGAGCCAGTAAACCGTAAAATTTATGTATAAGAATATTAGTGACTTAAATGATATTTATATTTGGCAATTATCATTCCTTCATCATATACAAATAACTATACATTTTTATCCATAATACTTAAACAGAATATAATAATATTTTCATTGTTAACTCTTAACGTTGATCTTTAAACTTTATTTCTAGCACAAATTCTTTTCACAAATACATACGTCTCTAAATACATATTATATTATATTTAACCCTATCTTTATCTAAAAATTCCCTCACGAAATACCATACCTGATAATAGAGATAGACAGATACGAGACTTTTCATATTGTTTTTATTCTTTGCTAATTTTGATGTCTTCTTATGAAAAAAGTTTTTCGCTATATTTATTTTTTTGCTAATTTTACATTAAGGGTACGTTCTGAGTTATCGAACTGTTTCACATTTTCGATTATCTTCTAAAAAAGTATATTATATATAATTAAAACAAAAATTAGATGATCATTATATACTTATTTCTTATAAGTCCGAAAATGTGGAAGAGTCCGATAATTCGTAATTTACTCTAATGCAATTTCTATATTTTTAATGAATAATTATATATATTGCATAATTATTTTTTTGTTAATATTTATTTTTTTGTACATCAATTTAATAAAATGATTGTGATTTCACACAATTATTTCCTCCTCTTATTACTCCATATAATTTATTTTTATCTTTGTACATCCCTGACCTCGGTGAAATGGATTGACTGCTAATAATTACTAAACTAGAAAATTGGGTGAGTAAATGTGCTGAGTCATGCTGTCATTGGATGTTAACAAGATCAAATTATATTGAAAAAAGAAATTGAATTGTATTTTGACATATATTTGAATAATTGAAAATTATTATTAACTTTGCTTTTTAAACTTTTCATTTGAAGGAGATATTTATATTAGAAAAAGAAAATTAATTCTAAAAAGAATATTTATATCGATTGATTAATTTCCATTTTAGTCATTTAAAAGTTAGATAAATATAATGTGATATTTAGAATAATGAAATACTGTTGACAGATTTATTAAGCAAACTAATACCCTTGTTGATTACCTAATTATTGATACCCTATCTAGGTGATTACTTATTTAGTACCCTATCTTGGTGATTACCTAATTATTTATACCTTATCTAGGTGATTACTTACTTTATACCCTATCTAGGTAATTACTTATTTAGTACCCTTACTAGGTGATACCCTATCTAGGTGATTACTTTAGTCTCCTAACTAGGTGATTACTTTAGTCTCCTAACTAGGTGATTACTTTAGTCTCCTATCTAGGTGATTACTTTACTCTCCTAATTAGGTGATTACTTTAGTCTCTTAACTAGGTGATTAGTGAATACTTAACTAATACCCTATCTAGGTGATTATCTAGTTAATCATTATTCTTTGTGTCATATGACTTGCAAAAGTTGTGATTTCAGGATTTTTTCTAAAATTTAAGGAATGAAAAATTTAAGAAGTGAAAAATTTAAGAAATTTAAAATTTAAGAAATTAAAAATTTAAGAAATTAAAAATTTAAGAAATTAAAAATTTAAGAAATTAAAAATTTAAGAAATTAAAAATTTAAGAAATTAAAAATTTAAGAAATTAAAAATTTAAGAAATTAAAAATTTAAGAAATTAAAAATTTAAGAAATTAAAAATTTAAGAAATTAAAAATTTAAGAAATTAAAAATTTAAGAAATTAAAAATTTAAGAAATAAAAAAAAAATAATAATATAGAAAATATAAAAAATAGAAAATTTAAAAAATAGAAAATTTGAAAAATAGAAAATTTGAAAAATAGAAAATTCGAAAAATAGAAAATTTAAAAAATAGAAAATTTGAAAAATAGAAAATTTGAAAAATAGAAAATTCGAAAAATAGAAAATTTAAAAAATAGAAAATTTGAAAAATTGAAAATTTAAAGAAAAGAAAATTTTAAAATAGAAATTTTAAAAAATAGAAAATTTAAAAAATAGAAAATTTAAAAATAGAAAGTTGTGTACAAAGTTCCGTTCGTACCCATTAATTAACTAACAAAATATCAGGAAAAAATCTTAACATTGCCTAAATAAAGCAAGTGGAACCCGTGCGATACACACATCCAGTGATAACTGAGACGTGGTTTTATTTGACTTGAAAGTATTTCAATTGACAACATCTTATGATTAATTAATTCCGAGTTAAAAACAAGGCTGTATAATTTATTTCATTTAAAACTAAAATAAAGTAAATTTGTGAAATACTGATGAAGCTATGTGTGAAACCAACTACTAAAAACAGCAACAATCATACCCTATGGCCTATAGTCTTATCGATCAGTACTACATTTTCGGTCATATATGAAAATTGCTATTATTACACAGTCCTATCTGATACTTTTGCAAACCCGGGTTTATAGAAGTATTAGATTACTCTGTGTAATAATAAAAATAACTATATTGTTTTTTCTTATATGACCGAAGATGTAGTACTGACCGATAATTCGTAACTTACTCTAGGTATTCAGCTGGACTTATTTCAGCTAAAATTAGTCTTGTTCCCTTTTGAAAAATTATATAACAATGCTATAATATATACTCACGTATATATTTTCATTCATAAACGATATTATATATGACATATTGATGAAGCAGAAGTTGAACCCCCTCATTTATATATAATTTAAAGAATTATTGCTACCAATGTTATGTAATCAGTGTGTATTATATACAGGGTGACCCACAAAAAAGTGAACTCAACTTTGAATTAATATAAATATTGTATTTAAAAATATATAGAAATTAGATTATGTGCACTCGACAGAGCGCATACCTTCACCTTCACTTTGACCCGTTCTCTCCCAAAATTTAATAAACGCTAACTGGATAATAACCAATCGTTTCATGTAATATGGTTTAATACTTTTTGAGTTATTGAGTTATAAATGACCTTGATCTTTGACCGGATCGCTTCCAAAATTCTACCATATCGTTCCTGGACATTAACCAATCGTCCCATCAAATTTCAGACAATTTGGTTGAATACTTTTGGAGGTATTGAGTTACAAATAGCCATGACCTTGATCTTTGACCTTTGACCCGATCGTTCCCAAAATCTAACAAAATGGTTCCTGTATATTGACCAATCGTCCCACCAATATTCATGCAATATGGTTCAATACCTTTTGAGTTATAGATGACCATGACCTTGACCTTTGACCGGGTCGCTCACAAAATTCTAGCAGCAGTTCACTGAACATAAACCAATCGTTTCACCAAATTTCAGGCAATTTGATTCAACACTTTTTTAGTTAAGCGAATAACAAGATGATAAATAAATAATTAAATTCTGTCCGATGAAAATATGACCTTCCCGCATTCTGCGAAGGTAACAAATAGACTTTTCCAAATTTATTTCCTGTGTAACATATTCGTACATGTTAATAACTTTTCAGTCACTTTATTTATCAACAGAAAGCATAAAGCACTGAAATAGAGATATAGCATATCTGTAAATGGTTATCTATATATTGTTCATCTATTGGCAAACATGGTTCAACATTTAATATTTATTTACTTCGTCAGGTTCTCGATATTCATTTTATGAATATTAAATATATTTCTTGTATTTTGAATAGTTATGCTTTATTTAGTATTTACCTTTCAGTTTATGTAATCCATGTATAAGCTGTAATTTTTGTTTATTTACAAATATGCGTATTGATGTAGAACGTAAAAGTATAGAAATATGGAGAATAAATTTTTGAGTATATACAGAGATTTTAATCAATATCATTTTTTAATAATAATTATAAATAAAGGTTTAAAGAATAGTTTGAATAAGATAATGGAGTTTTTTTTAGACTGTTCACCAGAAATTTCAGTTAATAGTAATAAATAATTTAACGTAATTTAAAATATTTTATGTAGAGCTTAATTCAGTTACTCCTAGAACATTTTCTATGGTTGCTCACAGTTTTCTTTTACTTCGGTATTTTCTTTGTAGGGTTGGCTGCTTTAATTTTTTTATAAAATGTATTACATGTACATTATACAGGGAACAGTCGGATTTTACAGTAAAGATGGAACCAACCATATCCCGTTAAACTGGAAATCGATTCACACAATTTTATTAATTGAAAACTAGAACTCGAGCAATTAAATAAAAAAATGATTGCATCTTAATTATACTTTTTCTAAAGATTATCAAACACATATTTTCACGAGTCATGTGTGGTTTTAAATTGCGTTAATTTAGTAATGTGCGACTCATAAAAATGTGTTCGCAAGTAACTGCAATTATAAAAATCTATATATAATACTATTAGGGTTGTAACAATATGCGTTTAAAAAAATAGGTACTGAATATATTGCAATTTTTAATTATATCCATTTTAAATTAAACCTCACTACATACACCAAAATGAAAATACAATATTTTGCAAGTTAAAATATATCTAAAATAATTTCTTCCAACCGTAATTCAAAATCTTTTTCTTCTAAGTAATTTTCTCAAAGCGCATTACTTTATTTATTAAGGTTACTTTCAATTTTGCAATATGGTACACAGTGAGTCGACGTTTTTCACCTCTGTAACACTTCTTATCGTTAGAAATTTAATCCATCCTCCCTATTTCACAAGCAGGGAACACGGTTATGTAATCATTGGCCTTTTTTAGAAGTTTATAGATAGGTGATGTTATTTGTGACGATATTGTTACACCGTTGCTTCAATATTGTTATAACATAGTCGATATTGTAGCAACATTTCCTTAATATTGTTACAAAATGGTCGTTATTGTTACAACATTGCCCCAATATTGTTACAACATTGCCCCAATACTGTTACAACATTGCCTCACTATTGTTACATCATTGACCCAATATTGCCCCAATATTGTTACCACATTGCCAATATTGTTACAACATTGCCCCAATATTGTTACAGCATTGCCTCACTATTGTTACATCATTGACCCAATATTGTTACATCATTGACCCAATATTGTAACAACATTGCCAATATTGTTACAACAGTGCCCCAATATTGTTACCACATTGCCAATATTGTTACAACACTACCCCAATATTGTTACCACATTGCCAATATTGTTACAACATTGCCCCAATATTGTTACCACATTGCCAATATTGTTACAACACTGCCCCAATATTGGTACCACATTGCCAATATTGTTACAACATTGCCCCACTATTGTTATAACATTGCCTCACTATTGTTACATCATTGACCCAATATTGTTACAGCATTGCTTCAATATTGTTAATACATTGCCCAATATTGTTAAAGTATTGCCTCAATAGTGTTACAACATTGCCCCAATATTGTTACAACATTGCTCCACTATTGTTACAACATTGCCCCTATATCATTACTATGTTCCTCTCTAATAATGTTAATTTCATTTAAATTCAGTTTAAAGAATTCTAAAAAAAACATATATTAATTAGATGAGCTCTATTCAACAACAACATGCTTCTGTTATAGAGCTGTAGACGTTCATAATAACCCCGGAAACACTGATAATAACATGTGGAATATAATTCAATATATATAATAATGTGTAACGTGTTCGATTTTGTTTTCTTCTACATTTACATGGGGAAATACATTGGCAGGCAGTATCGGCAAAAAGTTTTGATTTATTAGAGTAAATAATAAATACTTTCACTTGCATATTATTCTGTTATCAGCAAAATAAATGGTAGTTATCATTTTAAAAAGTATTACTCTGACATTTATTATTTGACTGCAAATATTAGTGAATATTATGATGTATATTTTCGTAAGCTAAAATTCACAATTTTAAAGAAAAATACTTTTTAAGAATTAATGATTAGTTACCTAAAATGTTATGATTATGTTAATTTATATACTTTGAAAAATAAATTATATACTGCTCAGATATGTAAGATAAAATCGCAACAGAAAAGAATGAATAATTATTATTTATATTTTTAACAGTAATTTTCTTATTTTCATTCATTTCCTTTAATAATGTTCAGTTTACAAACTAAAAAGCTAATATCTTCACAAAAATCACAAAAAGTCAAATAAGGTAGAGGTTAATTCTAACATTTGTTGGTAAAAGTTTAAGTAGAAGACGTATCCTTTGCCAGATATTACTAAGGAAAATTCTCACAATGTTAGATAGATGCTTTACTGTTTATGCTTTCTTTAATTAATCTCCATTAAATGTCAACTCTTTAGCTGAAGTAACACGGAATTCATTCTGCAGACCATAAAGTTTTAATTTTAAATTATGTGTTCATTACGATATTAATTACCCAGTGATAAGTTATGGTGGGGCAATCGTAGATTAGTTAGGGTTACCCCTTCTATGGCCCCACCATAACTTCTCTATATATATATCGCAACTATATATTCACTTTTTATGTATAACTAGTTATTTATTTTTAGAATTATTTATACATTATTTCGAAACATATATTTTGAAAGCGTTGATAAAATATTTTTTGTTAATTTTTCATATGTTACCTTATATCCATTCAATTCCATATTAACGTTTGTTTTATTTAATTGTTTCATTTCAAATATACTATCTTATGTAAAATGAATCTATTCAAATTTACAGCATTGACTTTGAAAATTGTACATTGACAAAACGATAGCCAATGAGAAGAGTCAGCGCCACTTCATGCCGTCATTAGCAAGGCATCAATTGACTGTGTGGTGTTTGGTTTATTTTTGAGTGCTGCCATTTTATACGGTGATATACTTTATAAATGTATTGAAAATACTAAGTGGGAATGAATGAACAATTGAACTGTCTTTTCGTGTTTACAACTAGCTATTTATTTGAAATGCTGGACCGAAAATATTTATATATATTCCGCGCAATTTGCCGATTTTGCACAATCTTGAGAACGCGCACCTTATTCCTGCTTGTGATGATGTAATTTAATGGAATACATTTTTCAATTTTTATTTAATTTAAAAGATGGTATTTTTACTCTACAAACAAACGAGGTTAATTCCAAACGTTTGGTAGAATGTTTGATATCTCAGTAAAATTAAAACACCATTTATGTTCAAGTTTTTCAAGTAACTAACTGAAGAGTAATTACCAATATATTACTAAGTTATTATGTATAGCTTTAACTATCATATTTTGATGAAATGGACCAATTAAATGCAAAAATAATTGATTATCTACTCCATCACTGTTGGTTCTGCTTCATACCCTTTACCTGCCTTGCACACTCTCGAGATTGTCACGCATTTTCAATGATCCTAGAAACGCGCAGCGCATTCTTGATATTGTGCAAGTCGGCAAATGACACGTAACATAAATACGAGTACTCTATGTGATTCATCTTATTCAGTACAAATCCTCTATAATGAACATAAGTTTTAACTTCATCAAGGTTGTCAGATATGTATTATTTGAACACAAAATTGTTTAAAAAAAAAAAAAAAAACGATTTATATTCAGGTTTCACATCTAAATTTTGTGTTACGTACACAGCAATTAATAAGAAATTACAAATCGATACCATTACGTTATTATTTACTAACCTTAAAAGTTCATTTAATCCCAATGCATGATGTTAATTATGATTAATTTCAACGGATGACGAAATAAAGAATAAAATCAGTTAAAAATGAACTGTTATGATATTTTCCATTCTTACATTAAATCTCCATTTCTCTAATATTTCCATCATAAATAAGTAAATTGTTTGTTAAAGCATTGCTCTATTTACTCAATTACTGCGAACAAACAAACTGTTCTAGAACCTCAATTGCTTTCCTAATCATTTAGAACTGCAATCAAGACGTCAGGAATGTACTATTTACCTCCACGAAATACTTTACCGGGCAAATAAAACTTGGAAAGATTTGTCAACAGTAGCTACTTTGTCATTAGTTGTCAACAGTAGCTACTCTGTCATTAGTTATCAACAGTAGCTACTTTGTCATTACTTGTCAACAGTAGCCACTTTTGTCATTAGTTGCCAACAGTAGCTACTTTGTCATTAGTTTTCAACAGTAGCTACTTTGTCATTAGTTGTCAACAGTAGCTACTTTGTCATTAGTTGTCAACAGTAGCTACTTTGTCATTAGTTGCCAACAGTAGCTACTTTGTCATTAGTTGTCAACAGTAGCTACTTTGTCATTAGTTGTCAACAGTAGCTACTTTGTCATTAGTTTTCAACAGTAGCTACTTTGTCATTAGTTGTCAACAGTAGCTACTTTGTCATTAGTTTTCAACAGTAGCTACTTTGTCATTAGTTTTCAACAGTAGCTACTTTGTCATTAGTTGTCAACAGTAGCTACTTTGTCATTAGTTGTCAACAGTAGCTACTTTGTCATTAGTTGCCAACAGTAGCTACTTTGTCATTAGTTGTCAACAGTAGCTACTTTGTCATTAGTTTTCAACAGTAGCTACTTTGTCATTAGTTTTCAACAGTAGCTACTTTGTCATTAGTTGTCAACAATAGCTACTTTGTCATTAGTTGTCAACAGTAGCTACTTTGTCATTAGTTTTCAACAGTAGCTACTTTGTCATTAGTTGTCAACAGTAGCTACTTTGTCATTAGTTGTCAACAGTAGCTACTTTGTCATTAGTTGCCAACAGTAGCTACTTTGTCATTAGTTGTCAACAGTAGCTACTTTGTCATTAGTTGTCAACAGTAGCTACTTTGTCATTAGTTGTCAACAGTAGCTACTTTGTCATTAGTTGTCAACAGTAGCTACTTTGTCATTAGTTGCCAACAGTAGCTACTTTGTCATTAGTTATCAACAGTAGCTACTTTGTCATTAGTTGTCAACAGTAGCTACTTTGTCATTAGTTGTCAACAGTAGCTACTTTGTCATTAGTTGTCAACAGTAGCTACTTTGTCATTAGTTTTCAACAGTAGCTACTTTGTCATTAGTTTTCAACAGTAGCTACTTTGTCATTAGTTGTCAACAATAGCTACTTTGTCATTAGTTGTCAACAGTAGCTACTTCGTCATTAGTTGTCAACAGTAGCTACTTTGTCATTAGTTGCCAACAGTAGCTACTTTGTCATTAGTTGTCAACAGTAGCTACTTTGTCATTAGTTGTCAACAGTGGCTACTTTGTCATTAGTTGTCAACAGTGGCTACTTTGTCATTAGTTGTCAACAATAGCTACTTTGTCATTAGTTGTCAACAGTAGCTACTTCGTCATTAGTTGTCAACAGTAGCTACTTTGTCATTAGTTGCCAACAGTAGCTACTTTGTCATTAGTTGTCAACAGTAGCTACTTTGTCATTAGTTGTCAACAGTGGCTACTTTGTCATTTTTTATTAATTTCATATCAATACGAATGGAGGAATTCATAAAATAAAACATTTGTTTATATAGGATAACATTTATTAAATAAGATGAAGTGAAGAAAGAAATGAAGAATTAAACAAGTAATGAAAGTGACGATAGAAATGGGTCAAATGACCAGCTTTTCGAGTTCTAATCTAATCGTGAGGTTGTGTTTCGTTAACCCGATGGCGCACAGTTCGTTTCGAAAACAGGATATTTTTAGCATTTATTTCCAGTTCCTATTCACATTAATAACAGAGTTTGAAAGAATTTTAGTGGTATCCACCGCTGCTGAATGACCCGTGGTGTCCCCCACCGTGTCCACCACCATATCCCCCACTGCTGTGGTGGACCTCATGGCCATATCCACCATGGTGGCTCTTCTCCTTGATGAACACTGGTACCTTAACCTCCTTGATCACTTCAAAGGGAACGTGTTTCACAACGGGGTAGGGTACATGGACCTTCTTGTACACGGGGAAAGGCTTGGGGACATGCACGGGCACGTGAACTGGCACGTGGACGGGAACGTGCACGGGGACGTGGACTGGGGTGTGGATGGCGATGGCGTGGCCGTATCCACCACCACGGTGACGACGTCCACCACCCTTACCTCCACCAGCGGAGATGAGGGCCACCATGGAAACAAGGAGGGTCAATGCGAACTGGGGGAGAAATAGGTATACTTTTCATGTAAATTTAATAAGGTAGATATTTAGATATTTTTCTTTATTTAACATCAAGTTCAGTAAAATATTAGTTTTTTACTTTAGATTTAAATGATAAAAAAAGTTCTATTGTATAGATTGTGTTAGATATAACCATTCATTATATTTTTATTACTTTTCAGATCATCTTTGTTCTACAATAATGATACTCTTCTATTACTCAATAGATGCATTACGATGCTATAAATAATATTCACACTATAGAGTCATTACGGCGACACAAATGAAGATGAATTGGCAGGTTATAGCGTCATTGTCGTCACGGACTGACGCCATAAGGAGAGAGAGAGAGAGAGAGTAACCTCTCGTAATGGAGGTTGCAAACAATATTGTAAATAAGCAAATAAAAGATGGATGCAAGAGGAGAAGTTTGCTATTTTCTGATTCTTTAGAATTTTTATTTGGATATTTTTACTAGTGTTTGGACTTTTATTTTTGATTCAGAATCTTAAATTTTTTTTTTGATTCAAATTCTTAAAAAAATTCATATCATATTAGTTCTTTGACTCTATAATTTCCAAAGTTGAAATATAAAATTTAAATAAAATGCTTCAGTAGCAATTATAGTAGTCATCCTCAGTACAAAATTCAAATGTAATTTTCACTTATTTAGACTAAAAAGGTATAACTAATGTTGAAAGTTGATCGAAAGTAGGAAAGGATTTTCTTTCCCTAGAAGAAGATGGCGATTCACTTACAAATTTCATGTTGTGTTCGTTGATGCAGTCGAGCTGTGAATGCGTACCTAACCCTCTTCTCGGCGCGTTATATAGACGCTTCGATCGGCGGTCATGGTACGTAACCTACGTTGTTGTTGGTACATAGGTATAGGCAACTTGGAGGAATAAGTTGTGTGTTAGATAGGTAGTTTGATAAATACTTATGATAAAAAGGGATCTGAAGTCGATAATTATAAGGTAAGTGTAAAAGCATTCATAGGTAACATATAAAGACCTTATTAAGATGGTTGAAAGGTAGTTTAGTTGCTGTACTTAAATATATATTAAAGGGAATTTTTAGGTAACATATACAAGATCTTAGCACTAATGTTCATGGGTTGTTAGATAACCAGCTATAGATATTCAGTGATTTAAAATGAACTTAAATCAGATGAAATGATCATCCTGATAATCTGAAAGTTTTATAAATAAAAACAGACCACAAATTCGGTTGTCTACCGAAATTCCAAAATTGACATGTATAATATTGTACGTATATAGTTAGTTGTTCCGAGTGCTGTAACAATTTTTATATGTAGTCATTAAATTCTTATCGAGAAGATCAGTTTGAAGATCAGTTGTTGGGAGAAGACTTTCTGTGTCTTAAGGCAAGTTGTTTTGGCTTCATCATTTCATTTCTCCTACTTCTCCCCTTTTATCCGTTCATGTAAATAAGTGTGTTCTTTTCATAGATTAAATTAGATTTCGGATTTATTTTTAGATTGGTAGCAACCGCTGGTGCGATAATTCACCCACAAACGATGTTGCGCAACTTCACCCAGATCGACCGCTATTAGGTATCACAGATAAGTATGCTATGGTAGCACCGTAGAAATTCAAATATGGGCAATTCTTCCGACGTCGTCACCGTAAGAATTTCTCTGACTATTGGAACCCTTGTTAGGTCAATTACTATACGCATCCTATGTATAAGTATCGTTTCTATGAAAGTTGGTAGTTGTAGCTATAGGCAACCTAGATAATTCAAATGTAAAATGTATTTTCAAACTTAAAAACTTGGAATCCAGTAAATTCGTTTCTGAAGAAAGTGGGCAATACTCTAAATAGGTTAGGCTAACATTGACATCTTTTGAGGGATGATAAAAACTAATGAGAAATAATATGATCACTTTAGCTAATGCATATTTTTTGTTCATTTTTACAAGGTTTGAAGGGATGAAATATCGGCTGTCTAGAGCCAATGGGGCTTGCATTCTGCTTAATCATTCTATATTTTCTAGTTAGTAGGAGAATATATCAAGGTGCTAAACCTACTCATTATAAATTTCTCTTTGTTTTATTTCTTAAATATTTTTTACGTTTTGCAAATGAGTTGATGAGATTAAATTTCTTATTTGCTGGAATAGAAACTCAATTTTCGTATTTTTATGATAGCGGATTCAATTATCGTTTTTTTATTATTATTGAGATATTATTTTAGGTATAAATTGTCTATATAGTTGGAATATATTACTATTACTATTTAATGGAGCTATTTGTTATTTAACTGATAAGATATTTGCAGAAATAGCTCATTTTCAGAACTATGTATGTTTCTCTATAAAACCAATAATTTATTGCTAAGGAAACAGTTGAAGCAAGAAGTTTAATATTTCAAATCTTCAATCAATTTACGTATCATTAACTGATTTAATTCATTATTGAATTGACATTAAATTTAGAACTTCATTTTTATATTGCATTAAATTGTAGCCTATATTTTCCTTCACTGTAATATTCTGACAAGTAAAATAACGAGTTCGGTTGACCACATTATACAGTTTCAAGAGGGTGATTAAATATCAATGGAGAATGTATTATAGGATACTTTAGCTTTAGAGAATATTTATAGAATCTTAAAATACCTTCAAACGGTTAAATTTTAATTACCCACTTAAAACATGTATATTATGTTTATCTTTTCAATTGCACTGTGAAGTATGGCAACAAACATGATTCCCTATGATAATCACTATGGGGAGAAATCATTTAAGTGATATATCATATGCCAGGTACATTGGCATTGCCTGTGGCATAACAGATGACGGGTGAAATCGAGAGTGAAAATAATGGCTGACTTGTTTCAAGGAAAATAGACAAACAATCAGCCAGCCATTGACAACATATTGAGTATAATGAGTGACTATTAGTAGTAACTAAAGTCCAAGGAGGCTTACTAGTCATAACTAATGTTCAGGGAGGTTTACTAGTCGTAACTAATGTCCAGGGACCTTTACTTGTTAAGAAAGGAAGTTATGTATAGTGCTGGAGATTGATTAGTTTTAATGGATAGATATTAGGGGATCACGATAATCTATATTGAATAGTAAATTGGTAAAAACTAATTTTCAACATGTTTAGATAATCATAAAATGTGGATTTTTTGGTTACATTTTAATCTAGTTCTATTAACTGTATCGTTGTCAAAACTTTGAAATTATTTTTGATTGTCATACTTTATCATATTGTATACTTCACTGTCTTCCAATTAATATATTTACTGATTGTATTGAATTCACTATAGTAGTCTCGTTTATTTTTCCTATACACACCTTGTGTCTATAATTCTATATTATGACTTATAAATCAAGTAAATGAACATATCCATCCACTTCTTTAGTTCACATGATGTTCCGTTGTCAATTAGTTATTGTAGCGATTGTTTCAACAGTGTTAATTACATGGTTTAGGAATACAGTTCATTTATTAGAAACTGTGTGAACTTGTGACATTTCCAATCATCAGTTTCTTCATCATTACATTTTCTAATGAACTTAATATTACACAATTCTATACACTAGTTGCCATCAGTAATTAATAAATATTCGAAAATTCGTTATTGGATGTATAATTTTTTGGCAACCCTAATTTTGCGATAAAATGTTGTTTTTCGAAGACTGGAGCAGAATCCATATTAATAATCAATTTTGTCATGGATGATTATCTAAGATCGTGGGCGTATTTCCCAACCATACCACATTTTGTCACGTATTATCATCGATAAATTTTATCACTGCTTTCATAGATTTTATCATTATAGGAATTGCAGCGATGATTTTATGATGCTGTTCCAGACCATTTAATATCACATTACATGGGTATAACTATATCTTCGATGAGATGTTTATCACAGCATGTAAGTTGAGCGATTTTATGTATATGCTTAAGGTTAATACAATATATAGAGAAAATGTATGATTTTAATATTGTATAATACTTTCTGGTATCACCTGCTTCAGCGATACCAATATTAATTACCTGCCTTTATCTTAACTACCGTTTTCTGTATCAATGATACCTTACTTAATTTTCAACGTGTGTCTCAGCTACAATATTCTGCATCGGTGATACCTATTTTAGTTTTCAACGTGTATCTTAGCTACCGTTTCTGTATCACCGATACCGTTCTCCCAATCTCGACTTCTTCACAGACTTCCTATTTTATTGAAATAGCACACAAAGCATTCTATTGCAACTTTTTGGTGTTATCCGGTAAGTGCCTCGCGTCCAAATCTCTCCAATGGCACAGCAGATGAAGTGATCGCCAGGGGCAAGAGCAGAGATGGTTCAGAAAGAGCTGAGTCAGTGTGAGTCTTGAGCAACCAACCAGTGCAATGCGAATAAATGTATTTAGAAGGGAAAGGTGGAGGTTATCAGATGGAGGGGCAGATATTACAATAAATTAAACCTTCTGTTTTTTCTTCTAATAGTTATTACATAATAGTATAGCCTCTTGTGTCAACATACCAAGGACGGACGTCAGTGTTTATACAATATTGTAGAGAATTGCATGAAAGTAGGAGCTTTATTAGCAATAAATGTAAAAATATGTCGTAATTAACTTATTTGTAGAAGAACAAGAATTCTAAATAAGAAAAAAGGAAATGGTAGCGAATTGATTCCCATTTTTTTCTGGAATAACTAAAATATTAATTGCTTTTAAACAAATTCAATCAATATATTGTTTACCAAAGATTTAGTTTTAATTTTAATCTTATTCAGTTCCTAGATATAATGGTAATCGTTATTTAAATCGGTATTTAAATTGCTTTTTGAACCTAAAACTTTCTTTTGAATTTACTTCAGTCTATATATAGTATTATAAATTTGGTGCCCCTAGTACTGATATTAGCGTTCATTTATTAATTAAGATCACTGTACCGTAAATTAATTTAGCTGAAAAAACTTAACTGAGGAAATTATTTCAATGTATTGCACAATGGATGTGCAAATTGCAACAAGAAATGTAAAGAAGAAAATGTTGAAAGTTGCTTTTTCTTTAAAGGGTTTTTCATTGGAATAACTCATTAGGGTAAATTACGAATTATCGCTCAGTACTACATCTTCGGTCATATAAGAAAAAATAATATGATTTTTTTTTATTATTACACAGTGCTATCTAACAATAATAATTTTTATATTTTTTTTATTATTTGACCGAAGATGTAGTACCGACTGATAATTCGTAACTTACCCTAGTGAACATTTATAGACGAATAAAACAAACAAGTTATTAGATGATAATGTTACGAACTATAATTATTTTACTCACTATATATTGCTCTGCACTTTTCCATTGGATGAAACCTACTATATGCGATCATAATAAATGACTTTTTTGGACTTTATTCCATTGTTTTTGCTAGTAATAGAAAACACACTAAAAATTACAGATACCTTGCAGGTTAAATTAATCACTTTCAATATATATAATCTCATATAACTTTCAATTCTAAATTATCTTACTATTTATGCTATTATTCAAACTATAGTATTTTCACTATTGAGGTATTCTAAAGAATAAGAAACTCTTTAATATTTCCTTAATATTTATACTTTGCATTTCTCTATGCAATTTATATACCTATTGTACAATAGATTGGAGTAATTTCTTGAGGTAAAGTTTTTCCATTGGATGTTTGATGGCGCAAATATTTATATAATAAAAGTTATATTATTTATAAGTTATAATATTATTCCTATGTGATATACGATAAGCTTTTTCAGTTTTATTCCTATATGATAAATGAGAGGTGGCTTTTCAGTGTTATTCCTATGATAAATAAGATGTGGCTTTTCAGTGTTATTCCTATGATAAATAAGATGTGGCTTTTCAGTGTTATTCCTATGATAAATAAGATGTGGCTTTTCAGTATTATTCCTATGAGAAATAAGATGTGGCTTTTCAGTATTATTCCTATGAGAAATAAGATATGGCTTTTCAGTGTTATTCCTATGAGAAATAAGATGTGGCTTTTCAGTGTTATTCCTATGATAAATAAGATGTGGCTTTTCAGTATTATTCCTATGAGAAATAAGATATGGCTTTTCAGTGTTATTCCTATGATAAATAAGATGTGGCTTTTCAGTATTATTCCTATGAGAAATAAGATGTGGCTTTTCAGTATTATTCCTATGAGAAATAAGATGTGGCTTTTCAGTGTTATTCCTATGAGAAACAAGATATGGCTTTTCAGTGTTATTCCTATGATAAATAAGATGTGGCTTTTCAGTATTATTCCTATGAGAAATAAGATGTGGCTTTTCAGTATTATTCCTATGAGAAATAAGATGTGGCTTTTCAGTATTATTCCTATGAGAAATAAGATATGGCTTTTCAGTGTTATTCCTATGATAAATAAGATATAGTTTTTCAGTGTTAATCCTATGATAAATAAGATGTGGTTTCTCAGTGTTATTCCTTTGATAAATAAGATATGGTTTTTCAGTGTTATTCCTTTGATAAATAAGTTATGGTTTTTCAGTGTTATTCCTATGATAAATAAGATGTGGTTTTTCAGTGTTATTCCTTTGATAAATAAGATGTGGTTTTTCAGTGTTATTCCTTTGATAAATAAGATGTGGTTTTTCAGTGTTATTCCTTTGATAAATAAGATATGGCTTTTCAGTGTTATTCCTTTGATAAATAAGATGTGGATTTTCAGTGTTATTCCTATGATAAATAAGATGTGGTTTTTCAGTGTTATTCCTTTGATAAATAAGATGTGGTTTTTCAGTGTTATTCCTTTGATAAATAAGATGTGGTTTTTCAGTGTTATTCCTTTGATAAATAAGATATGGCTTTTCAGTGTTATTCCTTTGATAAATAAGATGTGGATTTTCAGTGTTATTCCTATGATAAATAAGATGTGGATTTTCAATGTTATTCCTAGCAGAAATGATATGGGGCTTTTATTCTCATTCCGTTAGCTTTTCTCAATACTTTGCAGCTGACGCTTAAAATGGAACAGAGTGAAAAAAATAGAACATGATGAGGAGATCTATAAGATGCATTTATTCTATAGAAAACATATTCTAAAGAATGCATTTAGTATAGAAAGTATATTGTAAAGATTACTACTGATGTAACAGCCATAAGGGTGATCAGCTATGTTTTTGATCGTGATTCACATTTCTATGGAATAATTATTAATATTGTTAGTCTTTATTAGTATTTAGTATTATTTTGCAACCGTCTATACTTCTTTTTCATTTCTTTACGTTGCCTAACGCGTGTTAGAGTTTTAGATTATAGTGCTAGGTTCGTAGGCTTTATTTAATATCACCTCTTCATTTTCCTCTTCCATCCGTGAGTGCACCCGTTAGTGTTTGTGTCCATTTTCATCACTTTCCTTGGTGACGAAACGGAGTAGCTTTTCTGCGGTATCCGGCGGATTTGCCGAAACCAACTTTATTGGAAACTAATTCGCCGAACCGAATACGAGTTTGTCGAAACCCAAATTTTTCGAAAATAAATTTGCTGAATTAAGGATTTGTCGAATTACAAATTTGCCGAAAAATATATTTGGAACAAAAGGAGACTTAACAGAAAATTGCATCTAAATGAAACGAAACAAAGGATCAGTAACACTATATGATCCTTTAACCTGTCTCTCTAATGTGATTCGAATTCTTCATCATGTGTCCGGATGTTACAACCTCTAGCCTATGTCCCTCCCTGTTGACTCATTAATTGAAGATTTTGTATTACTATGTGATAGTGGCATTATCCCTTCCAATGCATAAGTTGTTGATTATTTTGAGGATGTGTGGGTCGGACACACGGGGAGGAAGAATGTTCGCCAGCCGCCCTACTGTAGACACAAGATGTGGACTATGGCTTATGGAATATAGATTGTTTGTCGAAAACAAACAATGTTACGGAAGGGTGACATAGAACATTTGGAAGGCAACTTGCGGTTCATCATCCAAACATATGGAAATGTATTTCTTTCTTTCAGGGGTGGAGCCAGAAATGACTAAAAATAGATTCTGCTCGAAGCTTGAAAGCTCTTGCAGAAAGTATTCATTCAGTCAAACTTTTAGACTATCTTCAAGCTGTATCGCACAAGCTTGCCTTTTCATTTGTTACTCAGGATATTGTTAAAATTCTATGTTGTATAAAACTATTATTCATTAATTGGTAGCGACTAATCTTTACCGTACTAGTTACTGCCTATCTTTACCTTACTAGTTACTGTCTATCTTTACCTTACTAGTTACTGTCTATCCTTACCGTTGTACGTATCCTTACCGGTACTATCATATATCCTTACGTATTACATATACTTACCTTTGGTCTAGGCTGATTTTCCGAAAACGAATTGGCCGAAACCAAATTTGCCGAAAACTAATACGCCGAACCGGATTCTCCGAATACGTGTTTTCCGAATCCCAAATTTGCCGAAAATGGATTTGCCGAAGGACAGATTTTACGAAACACGAACTCGTCGAAAATCAAATTTAATGTATTTTAAAAGAACATTATGTGGGACCTCTATCTATACCAATAATTTCCCCCGTGTGTTTATTTATTTAATTTATTTGGTGTCCGCTTTTACTCAACGGGTATTAAACATGAAAATGTAACTATGATACGCACGGGAATATATTGAATTTGTATTTAAATAGTTTTTATTCAAATTTTGGGCGCATTTTATCTATAAAAATATATAGTATCATCTTATACAGAAAAATAAATTTTAATTGAGTTAACTGAAAGAACCTAATAACGGGTAATAAATTACTATTGTAGACCCGTTAATTTTAACGGGAAGTACACTATATCGTCTATCCTTATAAAACCCGTAGTATATTATTTTATTGGTGTCCACTTTTACACAACATTTATTAAGCATGTAGAATGTAACTATGATACGCACGGGAATATATTAATATGAAATATTGATTCCTATGTTTTTATTCAATGTTTATAAATGGTTTGTCAAAAAATTTACCGTAATAATCCCCTTAGCGTGTTTGTTTATTTATTTGGTGTCCGCTTTTACACGACGGGTATTAAACATGAATAATATAACTTATGATACGCGCGGGAATATATTGACTTGATATTTGAATTCCATGTTTTTATTTAAATTTTAAATGTAACTTAATAACGACCGGGTATACAGGGTGTCCGCAAAAAAGTAGCGGATTGAAAAGGGTTGTCATTTGTAAACTATTATTGCCTGAAGTTTGAATTAGGTTTCAGTTGAAAGATAAGAATTCACAGTTTTATGTCATATTTATTTTTAGCATTACATGACCACCACGAGACTCAATAAACTTTTCAAGACGAACACCGTTTTTATCACATTCTGTATTGAGCAGTGGTTCTTAAACAGGGGTGCGCGGCACCCCTTTGGGGCATGGATTGTTGTTTATAAGTTGGCAGTAAAGTTCTTGCTATTAATATCATGCAGAATATACGAGAAGTATACTTTCTTCAAAATGTTGCGATATGATTTTATGTTGCAATTAAGGAGCTTCCATTGTATAAACATATTGTAAACAAAAAACTGTACCTTTCTATATCGAATTTTCCTAATATGTGAGTGTCGCCACCCCGTAATTGATTAGTTTCATTTTATTTGTTTACAACTGTTCATTTTCTAACTACATATTTAATAACTACAATGCAATATACTGCAGTATTAGCACAAGTTATATTGTTTTCATTAATTTCTAATGGATTTTATTTTCCTTACCTAAAAAAATAATTTAGCATTATGTAAATGAAACAATCATTTTCCTTACTTTTTCAATTTTCATATTTAATTCTCAAATCATAGCAACCAAATATATTCTAATTGTAGCTTTTCAATTTATTTCAATGCAATACAATACTCAGGGGGTGCCTGAGAAAAGCAAGGGGTGCGCGAGAGAAATACTTCAAGAACCACTGCTATAGAGTATTAGCATGGGTAGCCGAAAAAATAGCCGATTTAAAAGGCTGTAATTTGTAAACTATTATAGCTAGAAGACTGAAATAGGTTTTATATAAAAGAGGAAAATCTCAAATTATATTTGATATCATTCGTACGTAAGGAAGATATACAGGTACATCTATAGAGGTTTAATTTCATTTGCGGTTTATTATCCACAATTATTAGTGAAACCGAGAAAACTTATCCTTGTGGAGATGTTTAGAAATAGATCCGTGATGACTAAAATTACTACCAATCCTTACCTTACTACCAATCCTTACCTTACTACCAATCCTTACCTTACTACCAATCCTTACCTTACTACCAATCCTTACCTTACTACCAATCCTTACCTTACTACCAATCCTTACCTTACTACCAATCCTTACCTTACTACCAATCCTTACCTTACTACCAATCCTTACCTTACTACCAATCCTTACCTTACTACCAATCCTTACCTTACTACCAATCCTTACCTTACTACCAATCCTTACCTTACTACCAATCCTTACCTTACTACCAATCCTTACCTTACTACCAATCCTTACCTTACTAGGTACCAATCCTTACCTTACTACCAATCCTTACCTTACTACCAATCCTTACCTTACTACCAATCCTTACCTTACTACCAATCCTTACCTTACTACCAATCCTTACCTTACTACCAATCCTTACCTTACTACCAATCCTTACCTTACTAGGTACCAATCCTTACCTTACTACCAATCCTTACCTTACTACCAATCCTTACCTTACTACCAATCCTTACCTTACTACCAATCCTTACCTTACTACCAATCCTTACCTTACTAGGTACCAATCCTTACCTTACTACCAATCCTTACCTTACTACCAATCCTTACCTTACTACCAATCCTTACCTTACTACCAATCCTTACCTTACTACCAATCCTTACCTTACTACCAATCCTTACCTTACTACCAATCCTTACCTTACTACCAATCCTTACCTTACTACCAATCCTTACCTTACTACCAATCCTTACCTTACTGCCAATCCTTACCTTACTACCAATCCTTACCTTACTACCAATCCTTACCTTACTACCAATCCTTACCTTACTACCAATCCTTACCTTACTACCAATCCTCACCTTACTACCAATCCTTACCTTACTAGGTACCAATCCTTACCTTACTACCAATCCTTACCTTACTACCAATCCTTACCTTACTACCAATCCTTACCTTACTACCAATCCTTACCTTACTACCAATCCTTACCTTACTAGGTACCAATCCTTACCTTACTACCAATCCTTACCTTACTACCAATCCTTACCTTACTACCAATCCTTACCTTACTACCAATCCTTACCTTACTACCAATCCTTACCTTACTACCAATCCTTACCTTACTACCAATCCTTACCTTACTGCCAATCCTTACCTTACTACCAATCCTTACCTTACTACCAATCCTTACCTTACTACCAATCCTTACCTTACTACCAATCCTTACCTTACTACCAATCCTTACCTTACTACCAATCCTTACCTTACTACCAATCCTTACCTTACTACCAATCCTTACCTTACTACCAATCCTTACCTTACTACCAATCCTTACCTTACTACCAATCCTTACCTTACTACTATCCTTACTATCATAAACACCTTCAAAAAAGTTTTGATTTTGACGCAATAATTCTAGAATATCTAATTGGTGGTTCTAGGACAACTCGCCGTCAGACATCTCGCCGCGGACAATTCGCCGTGAGGACAACTCGCCGTGAGGACAACTCGCCGTGAGGACAACTCGCCGCTAGGACAACTCGCCGCCAGGACAACTTGCCTCTTGATTTATGTTTTGCCGGCGTATACATCATTTACATACGTATATTTAAAAATATTATAAATTTGAACAATGATTTATTTCTATATGCTCAAGACTGACGTAAAACAGTAGTTGACAAATGTCATTATTTTAATTAATTAGTTTCTTTTTTGAGAATATTACAGGCTGCAAAAATTAGTATAACTATATTAATATAAATTTAGAAGTGTTTAACGTTCGCTTCGAAACGAAGGGCTTTCTAGTTGACGTCAAAAGGAAATTAAATACAAGGGACAGTAAAAAGAAGTGAGAAAGTAAAGTGACTCCTTGAATAAAGGCACCAACCACCAGTCCGTGACAAGCTAATGGATACAGAAAAGCAACTTCGTGACTGCAATCACTTACCAAGGAATGATATGAAAAGGAACACAAGCACCGGTGACTGCACTCACGAATAGAAGAGGAAAATGAAGAGGTGATAGTAAATGTAATTTATTAACCTACCTAAGACAGAAATCTAAGACTTCGTAGTTAAATAACCGTTATTTTCACTGATGTACTAGTTTTTAACTTAAAGTAATTTTTATAAGTCACTAAACGTATTAAGAAGACACCTGAACTTGTTTTCTTTCCAATAGCAAAATACTTTCAAATAGAACGAAGAAAATGTTATTGTTGATTTACAACACACTCTATGTTTATATAATAGTTAAAAAAATATTATATTTGACTTTTGAAATGGAAAAGAAAACATTTTCAAATACTGCTAAAAAAATTTGATAATTAATTTACAACACGCAGCTTATATTTGAAATATTTTTTATGAATAAATGATGTATACGGCAGTAGAACATTTATCACACGGCGAGTAGTTTCGGCGGCGAATTGTCCTAGCGGCGAGTTGTCCTCACGGCGAATTGCATACACTCTTACTTTCTAATATGTTACTCATTATATTTCATATGCCGTTTAGAATTGTTAGTAATGAGTAACATAACTATTAGTTATGTTTATATCTTCCCAATATACCCTGGCTTCAATGTTTGTATCAAATGCATGAATAAATTTGTTTGAGATACAAACTTTGATTTCTATCAACCCTTTATTAATATTGCTACATACATATAATATTATTTATTATATACTGTTAGATAAATTGAGATTAGTGGAATAAGCGGAACACAAACTTAATCCGTAATATAGTAATGCCAAATTAATATAAGAAATGTAAATTATTGTATGAGGCATACGATTCAATGATAAAAACCACCATTTCCATAGAATGTTTTTTGGTTAAATTAAATTTCTTTTTCGACAAATTCATTCTTTTGTAAATTCGTATTTCGGCAAATCGGTTTTCGGCAAATTTGGTATTCGGCAAACTCCTATTCGGAAAATCAGCCTAAACCTCTTTTTTGCATCTATGATCATTAAGTCACCGACTGGTGGTAGCTGCCTTTATTCATGAGCCATTTTCCTTTCTGACTGCTTCTTCTAATTCCTTGTACTTTATTTCCTTCTGACATCAGCGATTTAGCCTTTGGTTCATAAGTAGACGTTAAACCTCTACTAAATTAATTAATTAATTTGAAAGACCTAAACTTTCTAATGAATATATTTTAATATTATATTTATTCCATATTTTTAATAATTTTGAGCTTTTAAATCATTTTTATAATCCCTGTGTATTTGATGTAATTCACTCTATTATAATATTGTTTGATTTTGAAGATTACAAGTTTGCTGAAAGTTTAAAGTCCTATTAATAATAGTATTAAGGTAATTATACTCTGTTCTTTTGAGAGTATGTTTTTGACTGCTTTAAGAGTGTTATTGTACTCTGAAACCTTCTGGTGGAATTATCCAGTCACTGTGCAGTGAAAGGTACAGAAAAGGGGGCGTGATTTACCCTCAGCACTGAACTGTTGTAATTTATATAAATTCGTTCTAGTTAAACACTTTTTTACAAACTTATAGTAAGAAATAAAGATTTATGGATTTCATTTTTTTGTAGATTTTTAGGTTTTCATTAATTTTGTATTTTTGCAACTTTGTTCCATATTAATAATTACAAATGACTAGGGTTGTGACAATATGCTTTTAAAACCATAGATCCTGAAAATATTATAGACGGAGAGAAATAAAGTGTATTGAATGGTTCTACACCAGCGGTATATAGTATTCGATACCATTTCATTTCGTTTTGTTTATAATATTCTTGAGATCTATGATTTTAAATGCATATTGTCACAACCCTACAAATGACGTATCAATTTACATTACTTTATATTTCGCTTGGTATCAGTAAGAATAAGAATGTTATAGTGGGGTCATAGATGATTAAGAGGGACATAATATTAATCCTCGAATAACCAATCTCTAACAATATTTGGTTTTGCCATAAACAAGTAACTTAACTGACTTTACTTTGCAGGTTAGATTCTCGGCATTCATTGAGCGTACATACTTTCACTGTCCACGTTTCCTCAATGTCTCGTTAGTGCTTTAACCCATACACGGTTGTTCAACTTTAACTTTGCTGATGTGCCACATCTACAGATTGCTGTCCCAATATAAGGCCACCCTCCATATACGGGTTAAAGAACTCAATTATGAACAGAAATTTGGTTTAAAATTAATTAAAGATCTAATCATAATTTAGTTTGAAGTCTGAATTCATGTTAAAAGTGTTTAATTTTAATTTTCCGTTAAAATAATTCATGAAAGATCGTGAAGGAATTTGATTTATTTTCTTATCACATATTTAATATATTATTTTGTGGTGCTCTCAAAATTATAATTTAAAATAACAATATCATTATGTACTATGTATTGTGGAGCGAAGCAGTCCTTATTTAACCGATAGTACACTTATTTAGATGGTAGTACGTAGAACTCTTTTATTTTAGCTGATTGTACTTACCATCATCACAAATTTATTCGATCATTTCCTTAACTGATAGTACATGACTCACTCAAAGTAAAAAATGTACTGTAAATCTATCACTACAAGGACATCTACCAAATGTTACACATCTACTGTAGCTAATTATGATTGACCTCATTGTTTGTTATGATTGACCTCATTGTTTTGTTGTGATTAACCTCATTATTTTGTTGTGATTGACCTCATTATTTAATATGATTGACCTCACTATTTGCTATGATTGACCTCATTGTATGTTATGATTGACCTCATTATTTGTTATGATTGACCTCATTGTTTTGTTATGATTGACCACATTATTTGTTATGATTGACCTCATTGTTTTGTTATGATTGACCTCACTGTTTGTTGTGATTGACCTCATTGTTTGTTATGATTGACCTCTTTGTTTGTTATGATTGACGTCATTGTTTTGTTATGATTGACCTCATTGTTTGTTATGATTGACCTCATTGTTTGTTATGATTGACCTCTTTGTTTGTTATGATTGACGTCATTGTTTTGTTATGATTGACCTCATTGTTTGTTATGATTGACCTCTTTGTTTGTTATGATTGACGTCATTGTTTTGTTATGATTGACCTGTTTGTTTGTTATGATTGACCTCTTTGTTTGTTATGATTGACGTCTTTGTTTTGTTATGATTGACCTCATTGTTTTTTGTTATTGACCTCATTTTTTGCTATGATTGACCTCATTGTTTGTTATGATTGACCTCATTGTTCGTTGTGATTTACCTCATTGTTTTGTTATTGTTCTTTTTTCTCCTTTAATATTATTTCAAGGCATCAATTAATCAATATTTTTAATTTAGTAGGGATTTTGAATTCAATTTAACCCTAAAATTCAATTTCCACACTTTAGCAAACTATTCCTACAAAGGTTATCATCAATATAATAATTGAAGATCCGAGAGGTTATCCAAATTTTATGAATGTCGATATCACTGCCATGTTTCAGAGTCTGGCAAACTGTAAGCCAATTTTTGAGCCAAAATTTCACAATCCTGAGCCAAGCCAATTTGGCTCATTTTTCAAAATTTCAAGCCAAAATTAACATGGAAACATAGGAATTAATTCGAAATTTTAAGCCAATTGCATCTATCTGAGTTTTGACTATTTGAAATCTAAGACAATTAATTGGCTTTAACTGACATACTCTATAGAATGGGATATCAGATAGCTATTTTTATTATTTTATTTTAAAGGTACGATGGGTTAAATTTATATTCTGTAATTTATTGAGTTAAATATTTATTGTTATTTTATTTTGAAAGATTCAGACCAGTTTTCTATCAAAGTCTTCCCTTTCTGTTCATTTTCTATGCTTGTAACTCATAGAAAATGACAGAATTTTGATCACTAACTATGATCATTTTTACATATCACCACTAACTATCAATTCAGGGTTATCTACAGGCAGGCCCCGCTTTTATTACACCCCGCTTTTATAAAAGTGGTAATGATTGCGATATTATTACCGTTTGTAGACATAGAAAACGGTGAAGGACAATATTTTGTGGTAACTGTTCCACGGTAACTTTGATAAACATCAAATTTATTAATAAGATGAGGTTATTAGAAGCAATTGGCTTAGAAATTCAACATGTCCCTTTAAGTGTAAATTCCGTGTTATCGTACGGTTCCATATTTTTGGGAACGTTAAAATGTATTTATATTATATAATAATCATTATTTAACTTTTGTTTAAATTTGTATCCATGATACCAATTAGAATAGAAGTTAATAATAATATTATTATATTTTCTTGTAGAACCAACCAATTACTTGGAACCTAGTACCCTACGGTGCACGGCGAATTGAAACTGGGGGAACTGCCACTGGGTGAACTGCCCATGTGGGTGAATTGCCTCTGGGTGAACTGCCACTGGGTGAACTGCCCATGTGGGTGAATTGCCACTGGGTGAACTGATCATATGGGTGAATTACCACTGGGTGAACAACTCTCACTGACTGCATCACTAAGTACACGAGATGAACAAAACACACACTCGCCTCGTGTGTTTAGGTGGACCGAGAATTGGGCCCGCCGAGAGTTGGGCCCAGGACAATTGGGCCCGCCGACTGTTGGGCCCTGGACAAATAGGCCCACGACAATTGGGCCCCCAGACACTTATATTACTTTCCCATTTTTTAGGAGTCTACTGTATTAACTTAATTAAAGACCATTACTACCGTAATAACTAGGGATGCGATATATGCGTTTTGTATAAAAATATAGTCATGAGCATAATTAAAATAAAAAATATTCTTTATATAAAAAAATATTCTCGTTATGAAAAAAAAAAAATTAATAGAACATGTTCTTTTCATGAATAAATACTATTATTCTTCTAAACTACTATAAGTTTTCTGTTCTGAGATGGGTTTCAAGGATTTAGCAGTAAAAGATTAAGGTATCATCGGCACGTACATGTATACAATTCACCCAGTGACAATTCACCCAGTGACAATTCACCCAAATGGGCAGTTCACCCAGTGACAATTCCCCCACATGGGCAGTTCCCCCGTTGGCTATTCTCCTACATGGGAAATTCACCCAGTGGCAAATCCCCCACATGGGCAGTTCCCCCCGTGGCAATCCACCCAGTGGCAACTCCCCTAGAACCTACCCTACTACCAAAAATATTTCACAAAATATTAAATTGCTGTTTGTTCAATGTAACATAAAAGTCTTTTGTCTATTAATTACTCGCATATACTGAGTGAGAGTTGAGCTATGGATTGAAATTTTAAAGCTTTAATAAATTCACTGATTTAAACTTTCATCACAGTCACAAATACTGTTTATTAATAGGCTTATATAGTACTCTAACTCTAAAACAAATTTTTCTTTCATTATAACTCATAGAAAGAGATGTATAATCAAGGAGTGACAATAATATTATATATCTCTTGTTACTTTACCCCGCTTTAATTACCGTTTGGTAATTAAACTAAGTCGTGATTCGGTAATTAAAGCAGTGTCTGTTTGCATTTAAATTCATCTTCAAAATCCTATTTTCACGTTTTCATATACTATTCAATTTGATTTATTTGGTTATTCATTTATTCACTTTTATAGTTAATTTGTTGTTCTATTAAATAAAATCGAAATGTGTCCCTACTCAAACCAGTGAGAAAAAAATTTATGATCTCCAAGCTTGCTGAATTCTCTTCACTGTAAGGTATTCAATTTTTTTATGTATTTAAAAAGAGAAAAGGGGAAATGTTCACGTATTTCCATAAAAAAACACCATCATGCTTCATTTCTGATTCACGTGCATCTTTTGAGATTAATGTTTGATAATTTACTTACAACCTTCGCAATATTTCGGAAGGTGATGTTTTTATTTTCAATATTTATTTATTTATCATCTTGTTATTCGCATAACTAAAATGTACTCCACTAAATTGCCTGTAATTTGCTGGGACGATTGGTCGGTCATTATCCAGGAGCCGGTTGATTAGATTTCGGGAGCGCTTTGGTCAAAGATCAAGGTCATTTATAACCCAAGGATTATTGGATGGTCAAGTTCATTTATAAGCGGTGTCGAAATTGTGCGCTCTGTGAGTACCTGTCATCTAGTCATTCACATATTTGACATCTTATTTTATATCCCAAGTCGCAAATTTTGATTTTTCACTTGCATTTTCTTCTGATGAATTTCCCACCAAACTGGCGAATTAGTCCACACTCTGAAACGTGGCACACAACCCGATCAAATAGTAAACTAATTTTAATTGTAAAATATGTGATTGCAAAATGCATCAATATTGAAAGTCTGGTTTTGTCACTTATTATTTCTTATATGAAGTACGAATAGATTTTATTAAATAGTACTTTGATGCAAAGAATCTGCTAAAAATGAATCAAACAAATAACTTAAAAAACTAAAAGTAGGTATGAAAATCGTTTCCGTCAAATCTGTTTAACTTTTTAATTGAAAACTTTATTTATGATTTATTTTATGTATTTTTATATACACCACAAAGTTCAACCTTATTACAATTTGTTGAGTCATTTTCCGGGAACAATTAAAACTTTTTCGACACATTTATCATAACATAAGTTATTATTGTAGTTACTCTTAAATCGTAATTAATTTTCTTTGAACCACACATTTTCTATGATATCTCTGGGCTAACCCCAGCATTCAGACTTTTATCAAACTTTCAATTCTAATAGAAAATTTAGTATAATTATTTAATTATAATTTATGATAAATTTTGATTATATAGTATGGACTCTGAAAAGGGAACACAAAGGCCGTTTTCAAACCTAGTAAATAAGATGCCTTGTTTTGCTCACAATGTAAACAATTTTTCAATTTTTGTATTCCATACTGTTCATAAACTAAGTATTATCTAAACTAGTGCTCGCGTGCTATCAAAAATGACTGCATTCTTATTTATATCAATTTTATTGACACTGGTAAAATGTCACTTTATAAAATATTTATTTTCCCTGGCTCTGCTCTTTCTTCAATACTTTAAACTGAATAAAATTAATATTTTTAAGCTAATGAAACCTTTTATTGAATGGATATCAGAATAATTTATATCCATGTTACCAGCTGCTTTCCATGCAAATGTGACAGACAGACATACTATCTTATAATAGCATTGGTTCCAGTGAACCTTTTTAATGGACGGACTTATATTCTCCTATCTTACTCCTCCTCCTCCTCCTCCCTCTCCATATTCCCATATAGCTGCTATCTATGGCATCCCTTTACCAGAAATAACGAGGCATCGCTCCTAGCCATGCACCTCCTCATCACTGCTGATTGCGATTTGTTTCTCCCACTCCGCGCGAGATGGCGCCACTATCTATCTTCACTCTGATTAGTCCTGTCTCGATATCCCCTGAATATCCCGCAAAAAGAATAGACTCGGAAGTTTCCCGCTGCAAATTTGATCAGGTTCCATGGGTAGTGATTTGGCGAAGGCAACGAAGTAATTTCCGCTGAAAACTTCTGCCAAGGTGGCTACACGGATTCTTTTTCATTAGACTAACTTGCGGAATTCTACACAAGACAACGGGAATGAGGGGGGGGGGGGTGATTTGAAGGAATGGTAATGATTCCTGGAATATATCCTCAATTTAGATTTCTTTATTTACTTTTCTTTAAGTTGAATCAATATGGATTACCACGTGAGATTATTCATGTTTTGTTTCCTGTTATAGATGTGGGACTAGTGTATGTCAAATACCACTTTTTTCATCGAAAATTAGGTTTGATATCGTGATATACAATGGCATGTGGTATATAAAGTCTAACCATACGTATTTACCGTCACTATTTTGTTCAATTCAGATCTTGGATTTCTTTTTCGACTAACTTACTATAGGCTTCGTTCACTGCTTGTAACTCTTCATTTTCCTCTCTCGTACTCTTTAAAGTCAATTCGGATGAGGTTGAGTTTTTTCCGAAGAATAAAACTATCAAATTCGGTTGATTATGGAAATTTCAAAATTGAAATGCTGTTAGTTTTATCAAGTACTATGAAAATATCTGTTCAAATCGCTATGGAAATTTAAAACAGTCGATTTTTGAATAAAACTGTGCAAGAATAGACATTACACATCTATCTGTAGTGATCTGATAGTCTTACTGGTAATGGCTATTGAAATGAGATATGCTTCAATGGAGGTATTAGGTTTTTGTAAATAAAAAATCGTCAACATTATTTTTCATTTCTTTAGAGACTGAATCTGGAGAACGAGGTTTGAAGATCAGTTACTTGAAGACTTTGCGGCAACTTCATCCATATGTAGTCCTGGCTTCAGCCTTGTATTTTTTTCTTGCCTCTCCTTTTGATTGAGGAATAAGTTGAGAAGATGCTTCTGGTAGGGTTAATAATGTCTAGGGTTGTGACAATATGCTTTTAAAATCAGAGATCCAGAGAAACATTATAGACGGAGAGAATTAAACAGTATTGGATCGTACTACACTAGACGGTATATAGTATTCGATACCATTTCGTTTCGTTTATGATATTCTTATAGATCTATGATTTTAAAAGCATATTGTCACAACCCTAATAATGTCTCTTCTTTCCATTGATCCAATTAGATTTTCGGATTTTTTTTTCTGATTGGTAGCTACTGATGGAGCGTAAAATCACCCGGTGAGCGACGTTAAATTACTACAATTAAATGGATATATATTTTCTTTTTGTATTCCATATATACCGTGTGGTTGTCAAAATACTTTTATTAATTCATCATGCACAATGTATATTATCTAGCTATATCATTATATGATATTTGGTTATGATTTGAATATTAATGTAACACATTCTTATGTCCCAATTGATATGTACGTGTTATTGTTCAATTAGTACCTATTATTAAAATTATAAACGAGATACCAGGTAACAAGATTGCGTTATTTTAACGGGCAATTGCACTAGTTTCTAAATAAATCCTCATCATCAACCCGCACATTTTTTTTAATAATTTAATTCCGTGTTCATTTAAGAGTGTTTACTTTTTAGTGCAACTGACAATACTCTGGATGGTAGGTAGAACGTGCAAAACAAACGAATAAATGGAGTAAAAATACATGTGCCTTTATTACTATGTAAATATATGCAATGGCTTGTTCTGAGAGCTCTGCACCTAAATAATGTAAAACATTGAAAAAAATCTTCATTGGGAGGGTCAAAAATATGAATAAATTAGATTATTTCTTAGAAGTTTTAGAATGAATTAGATTGTTCTTGAGAAAAATCAATGTAATAATGATAAGGGTAAGTTACAAGTTATCGATCGGTTCCACATTTTCGATCTTAAAAGAAAAATAAATTCTTTAGCTTAAGAATATTTTTTTTATTCTTAACCTTTTATTTTACTTAAATGTAAGTAAGTATTCATTTTAAATCTGGTAAATCTCTGAAAACCTGTGAACGAAATGTTCTGTTTGAAATGCTGTGTAAAATACTCTCACTGCATAATAGCGCAGATTTATTGAAGATTTTGTTCAATGTAACTCAATTCTTATAAAGAAACTTACAGTGAAACAGTTTCACCTTTTCTTTACTAAGTATGACTATACAGTAAAGGTACGGAGGGAAAAACTAGGTCAGAATGACTCAAACCTGCTGAGAAATGTGGGTCAAGTTACTTATTTATTCGATTAAATAATTTAATGTTAATAAGTGATTGTTTCAGAATGTTGCTAATATATAGTTACTAATTTCCAATAATAGAAAAACAATTTAAAAGTATAGTAAAAATTAGTTTAAATAATTTCTTTTTGAATATATAATGTGAATCAATGCATTTGAGCTGAAGTATATGTATAATAAACAATTTTCAATGTAATTTTCTACAATTTGTGTTTATTTTATTTTATTTTTTTTTGCACTCTTAACTGTTTTGTTACTCTCGGAATCGAACTAGAGACTGTAAGCTAGGGTAAGTTACGAATTGTCGGTCAGTACTACATTTTCGGTCATATAAGAAAAAACAATATAAGCATTATTATTATTATTATTGCACAGTGTTATCTAATACTTATTTTATATTATTTTTTGTAATATGACTGAAGATGTAGTGCTGATCAATATTTCGTAGCTTACCCTAGAAGACATAGAAAAATATATATACATGATTTACATTATGTTGGTTACTTTAACCCACATGCAGGTACTCTGTTGGTTACCTTAACCCACATACAGGTATTCTGTTGGTTACTTTAACCCACATGCAGGTACTCTGTTGGTTACTTTAACCCACATACAGGTATTCTGTTGGTTACTTTAACCCACATGCAGGTACTCTGTTGGTTACTTTAACCCACATACATGTATTTTCTCTTGTGGTGGTAAGTAGCATACCAGTGCCCGTAGGCCTAGCTCCAAATTAACTTGGCTGCACCTACAAATACTAATAACAGTCTAGGTGAGGACTGCATTCCATACAAACTGACCTGTAATTGCTCACTGGAAAAAATGGACGCAAAACACCCAGCAATACTTTTACTTTCAGTTTTCACCAAAAAAAGGACTTAGATTGAGTGCATTTGCAGCTCCTAGTACCGGCCGGTATAATGCGTGCACTTCGCCTGCAGTGCGTGCACTGGTTCGTGCACTTCATCTGCAGTGTAGTAGTTCGTGCACTTCACCTTAGCTTACAATATTCTTTTTAATGTTATTGATTATAGAGCATATATTAATTACCACATACAATACGCCATGGCGATAGATGATATTTATTGTTGAATAGGTAATGTGTTGTTAGGTGGCCGTGTTTTCTAATTTTAAAAACTGTCTTCGTAGCCTTAAAAAATCTCTTAGTTAGAGATTCATTTTCAGCGGCGCCATTTGGTAAAGTGATTAAATTTCATTTGAAAATTTAGCGCTCTAATTGAAATACTCCATCTTAACAATGAAATAAAAGTAATGTATAGGCATAACCCGATCTTATTACGACTCAGACTTATGACAATCGAATTAGTGTGGGACATGTCTCGTTTTTATTTCTCCTGGTAGATATAGAAATTAGTTTAGGAGTAACTGTGGTAACTTGGCTGATTGTATTCAGTTAAGCTGTTTTCACTGTAACTTATATAGGTGGTATAGAGTAAAAATTGTGTTATGTTGAATAATAGATATTATGTACCATTAAATTATTTTGAATCTATATAAGTTACGACGAAAACAATTTAATTGAAAACCATCCAAATTACAAAAGTTACATCTAAAATACTTTCTATATCAGAGAAGAAATAAAAGCGAGACATGTCCCACTCTAATACAATGGTCTTAAGTGGGAGACGTAATAAAAGCGGGGCATGCCTGCATTTTAGAACTGTTATACCGTATGAAATCACTTTGACTTACATAGATATTCTTTGCTTCTAACCATTAACAGTTCTAATTATTGGATTAGAAATGTATCTGTAATAGCTTCTCTCGATTTTCTCTTTCAAATTATTTATTAGTTTTTTTTTCTTATTACTCTGTCTATAATAAACATTTCTCTATTACTCGTCATGTATTAAGTTATTAATTAAATGTGATTTTATTTAAATCACTTCCTACATCTCATTTCTTTTGTTGTTCCTAATTAATGAATAATTTAAAAAGTTATCTTTCGTGGCTGTTGTTTGGAAGCATCCCTGTTTGTTAAAAATAGGTGCAGTGAATTCGTACGTACGTCTGCCTTAGGCATCCGAAATCGCATGCCTACTTTCAACTAGGATGGATTCACATTTTTTTCTGCATTTAAATATTTTCTATACCTATTGAAGTTGTGTATGCACATAAAATATGTTTATGGATATAGGCAGGATTTCCTATATAATTTTAATTCTATATTTTTAACTATGTATTAGTTACTTAAAAACGTCTTTCAATTATCGTCTATTTTCTCCTATATAACTTCAATTTTTACTATATATCCATGTGGATATTTTATCAAAGGAAAATAACACTCAAATTTCATTATCGAACATTTCATTTATAACAAAACAAAAATAAAACTAATATCTAAAAAAAAAAACAATTGAGGATTTGTACTTAGATTAAGTAAGATGGGTTGAGAGAGGGGACGGGGATACTAAATATAAGTACATTTTGGTTAATGTTTGGATGATACAGGCGGACTAGAGTAGGAGCCATAAGAACTGGTCACATGACCACCACCATCTCCGTATGTGGGTAGAGAACCATGTGAGGAGTGAACTTGATGACCACCTTTGCTGAAAGAAGTGTGAGGGACAACTCCGTGACCACCTTTGCTGAAAGAGGCACTGCCGTGTAAATCATGTCCCTTGCTGAAAGAAGCACCTCCATGTAAATCATGTCCGAATGATGCTCCATGTGAATCGTGTCCGAATGATGCACCGAAATCGTGTCCATTGCTGAAAGAAGCACCTCCATGTAAATCATGTCCGAATGATGCTCCGTGTAAATCGTGCCCTTTGCTGAAAGAAGCACCTCCGTGTAAATCATGTCCGAATGATGCTCCGTGTAAATCGTGACCCTTGCTGAAAGAGGCTCCTCCGTGCAAATCATGTCCGAATGATGCTCCGTGTAAATCGTGTCCTTTGCCAATTGAAACTCCACCTCCAAATCCATGACCACTGCCGGAGAAACCCTTACCAGCATCGAATGTTGAAAAATGGCTACCTAGTCCACCTTTGATACCATGACCACCACCATAGCTAGACTGTACAGCATGGCCACCACCGTAACCAGACTGTACAGCATGGCCACCACCGTAACCAGACTGAACAGCATGGCCACCACCGTAACCAGACTGAACAGCATGGCCACTACCGTAACCGGACTGAATGGCATGACCACCACCGTAACTAGATTTAGGTGCACCGAAGCCTTTGCTACTTTTCACTGGAACATGGACATGAACGGGAACTTTGACTTCTTTGATCACTTCATAGGGGACGTGCTTCACTACCTCATAGGGGACATGGACGTGTTGCACGACTGGGTAGGGCTGGGGAACTGGAATGTGTTTGGTAACTGGAATGTGAACTGGGTGAGGGATTGCTACAGGTTGGGGAATAGCAAAGGGAATAATACCACCACCATGTCCGTAGTCGTAGTCGTCGTAATAATAATCGTAATCATCTTTTCCTTTGCTGCCTCCTTTGTCGCCTCCCCAAAATCCAGCATTGGAGAATGTGACGAGACCCAGCAACAGCAGGGTAGTAAACTGATTGGGAGGGAAGAAGATTAGACACAGATTCCGGTATTGATATCAACCAAGTACTTGGGTGTTCTTTTGCACTTGAACATGAAATAGTTGAATATATTTGATACAGTAGAACTTCTCTATAGTGAACTCCATTATATTGAATGTATTGTTCCGCGTAAGAGAATGACCGCGTATAGGAACAAATTTTTTTTTTAGTCCGCTATGAATATCATCAGTTTCAGAAAACTAATTGCCATTTCATGGCAGACTAAAGGAAATTTGTTCACTATACGAGGTAATTCTCTTTCTGAGGATTCTAGATGCACTGTATAGTGGACTCTACTGTAGATGAATTCTACCGCAGTATGGTTTAGTTTACATAATCGTAAGTAAGAAAATTGTTTTTTTGCTCCTCTCGTATTGTTAATATTTCTCTACCGCTAGATTCTAACTAATGAAGCAACTGTTCATTCATTTCTTATCTTCTGACCTACTCATTCAATAATTTTAGTGAAAGTTAAAAGCGTTATTTCTAAGAAAATCCTTCACGGATGAATGGATGACTGATTATGAAAAGTAAGTACTTTTCATCCAACTGTAATTTGTAAAATATCTACATTGTGGATTTTCACTTATCCAATAAACGAAAGCGCTTGGACAAAGGTAAAAATCTGCTTTCACTTTTCTAGTTTATTGAGTTTTCGTCATATCAAGATGAGGTTAATTCATCTAAATAATTTTCTCATAGAACAGGAAGAACTGTTGTGATTATTTTGTATTGAAGACGATTTCCTAAATGACTCTGGCAATCTAGTAAATTGGTCCCAATCAGAATGAATCAAAGTTTTTTTTGCACGTCTTTTCTGCCGCTAAATTGTGTCCACTCACTGATCGCATAGTGAAGATCGTAGCAGCTAGTCGGATCGGCTTTAGGACACCGCTATGTTTTCGTTTCACTGGTTATCGCTCAATGAAAAACTTCCCCACAAGTTTGAGCTTATATAAGCTGCTCTCGGTTGCAAGAGGGAAAAAACAACTCAATGACTTGGTATAAAATACTCCAGAGAGAACAGGTTCTGCGGCGTACTATAGACGTCTGCGACTCGGACTATCTGCTCAAAAAGTAACGAGGATGGGGAAAGTGAAGTCCCTTGGATAAGATCTAAAGATTATTTCCCGTTATTTGAAAAGTCTTATCAATGGAGGACGATGCCTGATTTGACAGATTAAAGATCTAGCACTGTCATCTTCATCTACATTTTTACAGTACATTAATTCTATACATATTATCTATATCAACACTTTATTAATCAAGTTACTAGGTAGATTACATTTTCTCTGATGTCTCATTTACTCCATGCTTCTATGTTTTGCATAACTAGACAAATTGACCTCCTAAAATTGTGACCTGGTTATGAAAGGTATGTTGTTACCTAGTTTCAGAAAATATCTTATTGTCATAAGTATAGAATTATTAGAGATATATACTAAAAAGAAGAAATTTAATTTTAAAATATATACAATTCATATGCAATAATCTTAAACATAGCAATTTGAAGAATTGAAATATGTGTAGTTTCTCATCCGGAACAGAAGAATAAGATAATGATCAGCTTTACTTTTTTTACTATACCTACCGATTTCACATCTAGTTAATCTTGTTAACAACCTCATCCTTCCTCTCTTCATTTCAATACAGATGTCAGAAAAAGAAGTAGACTTTCTTAAATTTCCGAGGAAATTTGGCATATCTTATGAAAAGTTAGCAAATATGTAAGTTGGTTTCTACCTAGAGGGTAAGTTATGGTGGGGCCATAGAAGATATAGAGATGCTCTCTTAATCTCCTATGGTTCCACACATATCCTAACTCTCTACTCAGTTATGTAATAAAAATAATTGTGTAGAATAAATGCTTTTCTAATTTAATTTTCGTGGATGGAATCTTATTTCTATGAATCTTAGATTTGTTAATTAATTAATTAATTAATTAATTAATTAATATGTTGAAACAAATATATATGTTGAAAATAATTGAAAGTTTACTTGACTAAATCACATGGCACGTCCATGAAAATGAACAGTTGTGAGTATGTTGATATATAAACAAATACTGCCTTAGATGTATCGGTGATGTCCTAACTGATTAAGTATGGCCCCTCTTAATTTTCTATGGCCCCACCATTACTTTCCGGACTGAATAGTTGTGAATTTTGATTTAATTTTAATGATGTGAGAAGAGTTGAAGAGAAATCTACGATTTATAAAGTTGCTTATCATCTAATTTATTAACACTGCGTTAGCCACCATACACCTAAGAAAGCATTACGGTAGAAATCCTCTATAGTGAATATTGCCTCCTTATTCCTGAGTAAGAGAGCTAGCCCGAATAATGAACAATTTCGTTTAGTCTACCATAAAAGGGCCATCAGTTTTTTAAAACAGATGGCCATCCATTGTAAACCAAAGAAAATTTGTTCACTATTCAGTCCATTTCTTATTCAGGACTCTAGATTCACTATAAAAGAGTTCATTATAGAGATGTTCTACTGTATTGTGTCATATGCAGAATAATCACATCATTCTGTGAAGACGTTCATGTGAAGATGGGGTTGTCGGTACTTTTTGAAATTGGGTAGAGTTGTCTTACCCAGACAATTGTTTTGATTTCACACTAGGGAATCCAGTTTGAATTTGGTGGCCGCTGAGCCATCTGTTGGCGAGTGTGTAGCAACAGTAACCAGACTAATAAGGAGAAGAGACACTTTGATGTGCTGTTTTTGCCTTTCATGTAACTGCTCCCCGGTAACTTAGTCTACTTTCGAATATTGTAGCTGGTGAATTATTCAAATGAGTTCAGAATGTAATACGACTCTGTCAATCCATCTTGTTTATGGCATATTGCTAACTTATTGCTAACTTAGATATTATGGTGTTCAGGTAAATCAGTTCAAAAGTCTTAAGTTTCATTTGATGACTAATCTATTAGTATGTTATGTTTAACGTAGAAAATTCTATATACCGATTATGGTTACAAAGTTTTTGAACAGGATTTGTTAAATGGTAAGTTACAAATCATCGAACTGTTCTACATTTTCGGTCATTTAAGGAAAAAACTTGTCCTATTACCAAAGTGGTTTGTTATCAACATTACTGTTGCTGTTGTAGTTTTTAGTTGAGGCGACTAAGGATCTCATTGTGATTCGATATGGACCTTACAGGGGCCTCCATCAGTTCTCCAAAACTTCCTCCAACTCCGGCCACCACATCCATAGGTGTTCACTGCTTTCCCCCTCCTCTCCCACCACACAACCTGCACTTCGCCGTCCCGTCGCTTCCAATCATACAATACTCCTCCATCTTCTCTGGGTTAGGTGCAATTCCTGGATCGTAAAGTCTTTCTCCTATTCTCTGACAGGTTTTGTCATCCTCCGGAGTCTCCAAGCTACCTACACCTCCGCTCTTCTGTTTTTTTTAGTATTCCTCTTCCTGTTCAACTCCGCATACAACTTTTGCATGAATGCATTTGGTTTTGCCTTCTCTGTGATACGTCTTCTTCCCCTGTATTCTATCACCTCATTATCCTTGGTTCTTTCTTCACCTCTAGAGACTTCACTACCCCCCATTCCTCGTTGGTATCTTTTGCTCTATCTTCTATAGCTTCTAACTCCAAATTCTTGTCTTTGTGTCCACCTCCTTAGTGGCCAGTTGGTCACAGTTCCAGTGTTGTACGCTGATGCCTAGTCTCCACTTTTCCTCCCATAACTATATAACTCTCCTCCTGTACTTGCCCTTCTCCCTGATCATCTCCTCCCCTCGCAATGTCTGCACACAATCCTCGCTTCCATTTCCGTTTTTCTCATCCCGAAGCACTACTGGAGATAGTAGTGGTTCCTACTCCATCAAATCCTCCACTCTCCTCTAAACTCTCTCCCGTTCATCTCCAACACCTCCATCCTTTCGATCCTCTGGTATCTTTACAGACCCTTACACGCTATATTACTCTTTTCTCAACTATGTACTGCCGATGCTCCCCTTCGCAGCACCCTGCCACATTCTCCACAATTGGTTTCCTCTGGTCTCTCCACAATGTTCTGGGAGCTGTCCTCTCCCTGGTAACTGACACAGATGTAAGTGTGCCTCTCTTTGTCTCCGCACGTGTCATGCCACTGCACAACGCATGTCCCGTCCCTCCACACTGTGAACACACTTTTGGGGTGATGTTTTGGGACGCAAACCGAGCATACTCCCGGACCCTGGTCCTCCTCTACATCACCAGCCCTGATCAGCAAGATGGAAAGGTAGTTGGGCCTGCTACCTCTCCTTATCAAAAACCCGGTCCGGTCGTGGTCGTGGTATTTTGTTGTTCCACTTTCGAGGGTCCAGGGTAAATCCCCTTCCCTATCAAACAGCATCGTAGAGAAGGCGAACCTTGTACTGGAACATTATTGGAATCATCGGAATTATACATCCGACTTAATCAAACTATTCAGTCATTTGATAGCAGATATAAAAAAGACTGATTTTAATTAAGCTGATGTTTAAAAATGATCTCTAACAGCTAGGTATAGCATCTACAAATATTTCTCAGTTCACCTCAATTCAAATCTATAAAATTAACCTCAAACTAGAAATCTTTAATTCCCCATACATCTGACCTATCATTTCTCTTGACCAGATATTGTCCAGGCCTTCAATCTTCATACATTAGCTGTAAATTCCTTAGTCTGTACCAAGCTATGTATAGGTTATCTCACTTTTGCTGTATAGTAAGTACCTACCCGTGCCAAGCGAGTTTTTACCGCAATATTGCGTAAGTTTCTGACCACCGATCTACGAAGGTATGCCCCTACCAATTAATTAGTATGGTAATGAATAACTATTGGCTATATATTTTAGGAGACACTTTTCAGTTCAGTGTGACACAACTGTCACAGCCACGGTATAGGATAAGTTCAGATAGATTGGACGGTTCCGCATTTTCGGACACGTCTGGAAAAAAAAAAATTATTCTATATTTAATTCTTACAAAAATAAAAAAAAAGTTCAATATTAATTTTTTTTTACCTGTCCGAAAGCGTGTAACTGTTCGACAATCTAAATTCTAACTATATTACTATTTCGGCTTATGTGATCATACATAAAATATCTTCAGGATACATTTTTTTAGTTACACTACTAAATACATAAACTCTCGTTATTTCATTGTTTCAATAATTCATTTCAATCGTCTGGTGTGGTGAAGATTATAAAATTGTAAAATAATGTAAAGAGGCATGAGGATATATTTTTTAACGACATAGAATGAATCATCAGACTGTGAAGCTGATTCTTAATGAGTAGGAACAGGTTGAATAGTTCTAATCATGAGCCACTTTATTTAAATGTCAACTCTATTGATTTAAAGGTGCACTCTAATTATATAAAGATTCACTCCAGTCATTTAAAGGTTCACTCCAGTCATTTAAAGGTTCACTCCAGTCATTTAAAGGTTCACTCCAGTCATTTAAAGGTTCACTCCAGTCATTTAAAGGTTCACTCCAGTCATTTAAAGGTTCACTGCAGTCATTTAAAGGTTCACTCCAGTCATTTAAAGGTTCACTCCAGTCATTTAAAGGTTCACTCCAGTCATTTAAAGGTTCACTCCAGTCATTTAAAGGTTCACTGCAGTCATTTAAAGGTTCACTCCAGTCATTTAAAGGTTTACTCCAGTCATTTAAAGGTTCACTACAGTCATTTAAAGGTTCACTCCAGTCATTTAAAGGTTCACTCCAGTCATTTAAAGGTTCACTACAGTCATTTAAAGGTTCACTACAGTCATTTAAAGGTTCACTGCAGTCATTTAAAGGTTCACTCCAGTCATTTAAAGGTTCACTCCAGTCATTTAAAGGTTCACTCTAGTCATTTAAAGGTTCACTACAGTCATTTAAAGGTTCACTACAGTCATTTAAAGGTTCACTGCAGTCATTTAAAGGTTCACTCCAGTCATTTAAAGGTTCACTCCAGTCATTTAAAGGTTCACTACAGTCATTTAAAGGTTCACTACAGTCATTTAAAGGTTCACTGCAGTCATTTAAAGGTTCACTCCAGTCATTTAAAGGTTCACTCTAGTCATTTAAAGGTTCACTGCAGTCATTTAAAGATTTACTCCAGTCATTTAAAGGTTCACTCCAGTCATTTAAAGGTTCACTCCAGTCATTTAAAGGTTCACTCCAGTCATTTAAAGGTTCACTCCAGTCATTTAAAGGTTCACTCCAGTCATTTAAAGGTTCACTCCAGTCATTTAAAGGTTCACTCCAGTCATTTAAAGGTTCACTCCAGTCATTTAAAGGTTCACTCCAGTCATTTAAAGGTTCACTCCAGTCATTTAAAGGTTCACTCCAGTCATTTAAAGGTTCACTCCAGTCATTTAAAGGTTCACTGCAGTCATTTAAAGGTTCACTCCAGTCATTTAAAGGTTCACTGCAGTCATTTAAAGGTTCACTACAGTCATTTAAAGGTTCACTGCAGTCATTTAAAGGTTCACTCCAGTCATTTAAAGGTTCACTGCAGTCATTTAAAGGTTCACTACAGTCATTTAAAGGTTCACTACAGTCATTTAAAGGTTCACTACAGTCATTTAAAGGTTCACTGCAGTCATTTAAAGGTTCACTGCAGTCATTTAAAGGTTCACTGCAGTCATTTAAAGGTTCACTCCAGTCATTTAAAGGTTCACTGCAGTCATTTAAAGGTTCACTACAGTCATTTAAAGGTTCACTACAGTCATTTAAAGGTTCACTACAGTCATTTAAAGGTTCACTACAGTCATTTAAAGGTTCACTACAGTCATTTAAAGGTTCACTGCAGTCATTTAAAGGTTCACTACAGTCATTTAAAGGTTCACTACAGTCATTTAAAGGTTCACTGCAGTCATTTAAAGGTTCACTACAGTCATTTAAAGGTTCACTACAGTCATTTAAAGGTTCACTACAGTCATTTAAAGGTTCACTACAGTCATTACAGACACAATAGTGAATCAAACCTTAATTTTAAAAGAGTTAATAGCCCCATCCTAACTATTAATATTCTAAAATAGCCAAATTCATCTGAGTTAGTTTACATGATCACTAGATATTTTAGAGCTATAATACTCACTTTCAAAGCATCGTCTGATAAGTTCAGCTAGAACATTAACTCTTCATTTTTATCCTTAGAGACATACATTATCTATATTAGTAACTTCGCTCAAAGATGCCCAGTTTATTGCCTTAAATTCATGCAATTGATTGTGGCAGCCAGGTTGTGAAAGGTGGCTGGGGCGCGTGGTTCCGATGTTTTTTGGCGAGAACTTTCCTCGTATACAACAATGGGTATTATTTGTTACACACTCTGTTCCTATTTCTAAATTCTATTGTTATTTCATTGCGTAAAGTATATTTCTGTGAGAAGTGGAAAGAGATAAAGTATTGTTTAGAATGGGTTAATGTGGCTATGTAAAGTTACTAACGAAAAATATTGGATGAATTATTATCTCACATTATTTTTATTGGTTGTTGGTATTTAAAGGAAAGTTGTTTATAAAACACTTTAAATATAATAATTAGAAGAATTGAAATTTAAGGGGTACAATATTTCATGACCCCAAAATTCTATCTCTAATTCTCTCAAAAAATTACTATTACTATAGAGAATAGTCTCTATTACTATTGGAAGTTAATTACTGTTCTTCCTCTCTATACGTCCCAGGGGCTCCATCCTGACACTGTCTGTGTTGAATGAAAGAGAAGTGGGTTGGGGTAATTCCCAAACTGTTGTAATTTGGATTATGAATTGTCATTTCTCATTTTTTATCGATACTTGCAGGTTTGAAGGATAGTATTAGGGTTATGCTCTTCAACTACGATAACTTTGATTTTGTGTTAGGTAGGCTCGTAGGCTTCATTTACTATCACCTCTTCATTTTCCTCTTCCATCCGTGAGTGCAGTCACCGGTGCTTGTGTCCCTTTTCGTCACATTCCTTGGTAAAAGACTGCATTCACGGAGTAGCTTTTCTGCATCCATTCCTTGTCACCAACTGGTGGTAGGTGACTTTGTTCATGCAGCCACTTTCATTCCTGACTGCTTGTTCTAGTCCTTTGTATTTATTTCCCTTTCAATATTCTGAAGCAGACGTTAAACATGGCCTATTAAATTAATCTTCTTCATACCTACTCTCATTTAAAAAGAAATTACAAACCATTCATCTCCGTTCAAGTCATTGGGAAAGCTCTGAGCGTTTTACCTGTATTATACCTACAATTAATGAAACTCTCCACAACAATTACCTGCCACTTTTTACATCAATTACTGCAATGACTATTAATTAATAGACTATTAAGAATAACTATCAATTCATCAAACATAATTTTGAGGTTTAAATTTGTCTGTAAAAAGATGCTTCTTACACTGAACTTTTGCTTCTAATTATAGATTATGTAGCTTGAAGCTATAATTACTCTGATATCTTCAATTGATGAGGTGGAATTATATACAATGGTTGATTGGTTAGCAACATTTTATAGATTGAGTCAACCCTTCACTCGTTTGCGTTATACTAAAGCCTTCCCTTCACTGCGCTTCTACATTTCCCCCATTTACTTACCCCACCTTCACTTCTCCCACCTTCACTTCTCCCACCTTCACTTCTCCCACCTTCATTTCCCCATCTTCACTTCTCCCACCTTCATTTCCCCATCTTCATTTCTCCCACCTTCATTTCCCCCACTCATGACTATACAGTAAGTGACACACACTAACACACGCTATCGTACTAATATACAGATTATATGAAGTAGGTACAGTTGAGTAAAGATACAGTTACGAATATTATCCTTGATGAAAAAGGTGCTATTCCAAAGTTCTGCACGAAGATTTTAGGAGAGAACACCATCGATAGAAATAACGTCCTCGTAGATTTCAGGGTTTAAAAAAATGTCACCTGAAAATTACCTTCAGAAATATGCGAAGGTAATTATAATCAATTCAAACTAACTTTCTATACATAACATCTATGATTTATATGCATAGCAACTGAATAACTTTAGGTGATTCCATGACTCTTTTCTCAGTGAGTGCTCCAGTTTCAATTGAACAGTTATGACAAGAAATAAGTAAGATCTTCTCTTTCTTCTGGCAGACGTCAGAAACTGATTTATTCGTACAATCTGGAGGATTTTTCTCTGTCACTCTGAGACTATTGGTAACTCTTCATCGGCCAGAAGAAAATTTATAGCCTCCCATTGCTCTGTACCTATGTAGAACCAACTACCTAGAAACAAAAATTACAATCACTGATTGTCGTTTCATCGACAAACTCTGATCATAATTATATTAAAACTTTTAGGATTAAATTTAAAAAGTGGTTAGACCAAAATCCAATCGAATTTATCGCAGATTTTTAATTTTAGAATACCTAATTTAAAACAGTATTGTCTTTCGGCGGACATTCCCTATAAAAAGACACGATGATATTGGCCGAAATTATGGTATCTTACGATAAAATATCCTAATCACTTAATAACACATGTTATAAATTTTCTGACTCGATTAATGTCAGAGATATGCAATCTGAAATATTCTTCTCTGGCAAAAATTTACACCATTGATATTTTTGTTGTTGATAGCAAACTTTATGACATAATAACTGTCTATGTTTGATTTGTTTTGCTTACTAATTTCAGACGAGAAATAGATTACAGCAATGCTATACTTCAGAAAGTTAAAGTGAACAGATTTAAGTTGACTTGAATGTTTTTTTTTTATTTGAAATGTACTACGATAACATTCTAATAAAATTCAATCGATATTTGTAAACGTTGTTATATTTGTGTAATATGAAATTTAGTATTCTTCATATTGTATATAATTAATTATTTTTTATTTATATTTAGTAAAATAATGCTTCGATGATTAATTTTCTGGGTGAAATACGTCGTATTTTCATTTGAAATTTATTCAGATTTTCAGAACGGAGCAAAAATGAATGAACTATTTACAATCTCATTCATAAAATTAATATATAAGCTGCATACTATTTTTATCGTCAATATCTAATTAATAACTTTAGCTAAATCTGAGGGCACGGACCAAGAATGTGGATGGGTTATATTACACATAAGTTGCTGCTAATGGAACCAGTTCTTCTAAACCAACTTGTGCCTACTAGATGAAATCAATGATTTAGAAATGTTTCACTTTTAGAAAACTCATTCAATGCATTTAACCGTCTTTTATAGCTCCAAAAGTTGTTTTCTAATCTACAGTTTTTAATTTGGTGATTTAGCGAGGAATCATAAGTATGCCGATGCCATATAGCCATTTCTGGTGGGAGACTTTTTTGTCTCAGTGCCACAAAAAATCTCCTTTCACTGTTCAGGTTAGAACAAACCAGTGGACTGTCTCTCTTCGTATAGATCACTTCATTGAGAAGTAGGCTAAGATATGACTTATTAGACACTTCCACATTTTCGATCATATCAGAAAAGCTTTACAATTTAACATTTTAAATGTAGGTATCAGGGATATTAATTTAAATAAACGAAGAAATAAATTGTATAGTTTTTTCTGATATGATCGAAGATGTGGAACTGTTCGATAAATCTGAACTTACCCTAAATTCTACATGGTCTGGGGTTCACAGGTATCTAACTGATTGACTGATAAGATTTTGATGATAAGGTGATAAGAATCATTAGGTATTTTAAGATTTCCAAATGAAAGGTAGAAGGAAAATGCCTACAATGTAAGTCATTCGACAACCATCCGAGATATTTAACTCATTCGGGTGACATCAGCCTAGTCGGTATATTTTTCATCGACAGATCGTTCATTATTTTCTAATTTGATGAATATTGATAATGTTTGTTTTTCGCAAACTGTCATAGTTTCCATTATCCTGTGGATAAAATTATGCTCAAAAAAAACTCCTCTATAGTGGACTCCTCTAACTCCTCCTCTTACTAGAGTCCTGAGTGAGAGGACTATCCCGTATAGTGAACAAATTTTCTTTAGTTTGCCAAAAATGTCATCAGTTTTAGAAAACTGATGACAATTTTATGGCAAACTAAAGGAAATTTGTCCACTATACGTGGTAGTTCTCTTACTCAATACTCTACATTCACTATAGCTCTACTGTATAGCCATACAATATTATGTATGGCCCCATCACTTTCTCAGGTAAGCTATGATATTTCTCTTAAAATTGAGATCTGAATCTTCAAATTTATGAAACAAATAAAAAAAAATTAATTGGAGATTTTTTTCTCAAAGACACTATAGGCCATAACGAATTAACAATAACATTGAATTGTATTTATGACATGCAGATCTTATTTTGATCAATAATAACTTATGTCACATTTAGCTTTCTTTTAATTCATAGTATATATATATATATACGAATTATCGGCTCAATTTAATCATAGTCGTAAAAGAAATCATCAAAAAGTCATAAGATTATTTTTTATTGAAATGGTTATAGTTCTTTATTTACTCTTAAATTCATTTCTATTTAGTATAATAAAATATTTCTCCGTGAAATAGAAACTGCTTGACAACAAACTACAAACAACATTTAGCTTCGGGGTAACAACATAAATAACAACTCTCTAAAACATCAACAAACTAAATAAATCCAACAAAAATACTATATACAATAAAATAGAGATGCTATTCATCTTATAGGAATTCGAATTAGATTCTATTGACAAATTTCTGTCTTTTTACTATAACTAAATTAAAATTTGGTGGCCGCTATAGGGTGAATTCTGAGTTATTGAACTGATCCACGTTTTCGATCATATAAGAAAAATATATAATTATTATTATTTATCTTTCGATTGGTATCCATGATACCTGCAGGTATCATGGATACGACTAAATTTAGAAATACAATACATTTTTTTCTTACATGATCGAAATTATGGACTGTCCGATAATTCGAAAAACAGCCTGGTTTAAAATAAATCATTATTGATACATTCTATTTTAATGTGCCTAACTAACTGTTCATTCTATAAGTAGATGGAGAAGTGAAGTAAGTTGAATTAACCGAAGTTTTAGTATTATAGATTTCATGAAATTCTCATCTTTGATATTAGTTATATTGGTCCCTATATTTAGAGAAGGTATATTGGTTCTATTAGTTCATATATTAGTTTGTTGTATTAGTTATATTGGTCTCTATATTCGTAGAAGTTCTATTGGTTCTATTAGTTCCATTAGTTCATATACTAGTTTGTTGTATTAGTTCTATTGGTCCTTATAATCCGAGGAGTAACTACCATATGGTACACCGTCCTTATCCACATAGATATCTTTAGGCTGGCTACTATGTGCTTTAGCACTGCTATGGTAAGCAGAGTAGGAAGAGCCTGATCCATGGTGATCGTCATGGTGGTGATCATGATGATGGTGATCGTGATGCTTTATCTTCTTCAACACGGGCACTGGTACATGCTTCACCACCTTCACAGGGATGGTCTTTATCACCTTGAATGGAACTTTAACCTCCACGATCTTCTCAACGGGGAATGGCTTTGGTACCTTGATTGTCTTCACGATTGGTACTTTGACTGGTATGTGCACTGGGAAAGGCTGGTTGATGTAAATCACCTTGTGCCGTCTGTGGTACACGCCTCCCCCGCCTCCTTTACCCTTGCCTCCCTTTCCGCCTCCATGGCCTCCTCCAGTGTGGTACCCTCCATGTCCATCGCCTTCGTGGTAACCATCGTAGCCATGATGGCCTCCGTAGCCGTAGCCTCCTCCATGTCCGTGGTGGATGTGGTGGTGTCCGTAACCGTGTCCGCCGTACTGAGCAGAGACAACCACGATTAGCTCAATGAGGCAAACAAGAGCTACCTGTAAACAAATGGAACATAAATATAACTTTTATTAATTGATAAGGAAAATGATCATATAATTTTCTATTTTTTTTTTTTCACATTCCTCAGCTTCTAGATAAATTCTGCATCTTCTATCAGATTGTAAAATACAGTGCAATAAAGAACAACAATATTAAAAAACAACTTCTATAGTTGAACAATAAATATAGGAGAAATCCTCTTCACAAGTTTTTGAATATCTGGACACCACAGTCGAAAATGTCCGTAACAGTTAGCTGTTTTAAGAGCTTTGCTCAGTATTATTATTGACAGTAGACAGTTGTGTGTTCCTACCTACATTCTTTGGCCTATTACGACACAGTTTACGAAGTGGTTCACTTGTCTGTGCTTCCTGTCTTGTCTGCCGCTATATTCGCCTTCTCACTTTCAGTTTCAAGGCTCAGCCAGCACTAGCTGCTTTCAAAACACTGAAGGGCCGTACACACGCAGGGTTTTTTAAGTCTTTCCACCAAATTTTTGCTAAGCTCCTCCTACTTTTTCCACGAGAATATAAGAAAAAATCATATAAATTATTAGTTGGTATCCATGATACCAGCAGGTATCATGGATACCAACTGAAATAAATAATTATTATATCGTTTTTTCTTATATTCTCGTGGAAAAAGTAGGAGGAGCTTAGCAAAAAGTCTGGTGGAAAGACTTAAAAAGCCCTACGTGTGTACGGCCCTTTATTGAGATGAATTGATCAAAGTTACTCAAGCCTCTGCCAACTTCAACCAATTAATCTGAATGAATCGTTAAACGATGTGCATTCATTACAACTTTGTATGTGTAGTTCTGTATTGCCTTCATTAAAAAGAGATGGTTAGGAATTTATGGAGAAGTGTGTCGCAAATGGTGTGTTTTAGAGACTCTGGAATTTGACCTGAAATAATTGGAGTAAAAACACTAGTTTCAGTGTCTGCTCACTAGTGGAAGCTGAAACAAAGTGTTAGTGCCTAGTTACTAGGTGTGTTAGCCTCAACACCATTCTATTTGGTGTATATGCAGAGTTATCGGACAGCTTCACAATTTCGACCATGTATGAAAATGTACATAATCTATCATTTTTGACCGCTGTCCATGATACCTGCAAGTATCATGGATTGTTAAATTATGTACTCTTTTAAGTGATCGAAATTGTGGCACTGTCCGATAACTCGAAACTTACCCTAGTGTCGCAATTAACAATGAAATCAATATTAATTGATGGAATTGTTTCAATTTCTATTCTAGACGACGAATAATGCTTTAAATTTTTTTGTTATTGTTCCATAATTATTGTACCTAGTTATATCTGAATAGAAATTTTGTGTGTCACAGGGGGATGTTCTAAGCTCACTACTTTATTTTATTTAGTTGCTTTACATTCGATATTGAATGTTATTCGTAATATTTAGTAAATTTTATGATTAAAAATATTAGAAAGTGTATCTGATTAAAATTATTAGCCTCCTGATGTTTAAACATTATTTAATATTCTTTTCAATATGTTCTAATAAACAGAATATCTTGTTATTCAGTATAAGTATACCCCGCTCTTATTACGTCTCAGACTTATGACAATCTAATAAGTACGGGACATATATCGCTTTTATTTCTCCTGGTATAGAAAATATTTTAGGAGTAACTTTTGTAATTTGTTTGACTGTTTTTAGTTAAGCTGTGTTCGTCGTAACTTATGTAGGTTGGATAGATTCAAAATTATTTTATGGTTAATAAAATATGTATATTATTTACTCCTAAAATATTTTCTATACCAACAGAAATAGAAGCGAGACATGTCCTACACTTACTCGATTGTTATAAGTCTCAGACATAATAAGAGCGGGGCATGCCTGTAGTGCATAATTCATTATTTAAGTGTATAACGAAATATAACTTTTACTTGTATTAAAATATAAATTTCAGTTCTACTTCATGTATAATATTTAGATCAACTTATTCAATACAATGTGAAAGCTTTTAGATTAAATATATCAAGTGTAAAGAAGATAATCATGATAAAGATAAACTATTCATTCTATTGTATTAATTATTCTGATATCAAAACAACAGAGTATAAAATAATTATTCCTTTGATTTCAATAATATGATTAATGATAATATGTTTTGATTTTAAAATTCATTTTATAATGTGAAACCGTCCGATAATTCGAAAGTTCCCCTATATCAAATCTTGGCACGTCAGAATAACTTTTTTAAGTCTGTCTGTCCGTAGTCTTTGATAATTAAAAAGGAGAAACTATTATTTTTTTATTTAATAATAAAAAATGTATCTTTGAATTTGGAGAGTAAATTTTTTTTAACAATTTTTTTTAATTTAAATTTAATTTTTTTTTATGAATTGATAATACGTATATGCATTAAAAAATAATCCTAACCCCATATTAATTGAATTCTAAATGGATAATAAACATGTACTTTAATAGTTAGGATAAATATTTTCCTTTAAAAATATATCGGTATTGCCTCAAATAGTTATAGTCATTTTAAAAGAATTAATTGTCGTAAGTATATTGACGATAAAAAGCGAAAAAGTCAGTGCATTATTTATATAAAATTAAAGATTAAAATACAAGAATTTATTTACTCGTATATACATTTTGTACAGTGAAAGTTAAATCATTCAAAAAATTAGGCTTTATATAATTTAGCATTTTCTATCATCAAATACTTTAGTCATATCGCAATTATATCTCTATAATATAATCATATAGAGGCAGTACCACGAGAGAAAGTTATGGTGGGCCATAGAAGATTAAGAGAGAATTAACCCCACTATAATTTTCTATGGCCTCATCAAAATTTTCAAGCGCCACCAAAATTTTCTAGGCCCCACCATAATTTTCTACGGCCCCACTCTAATTTTTTATGGCCCCACTATAATTTTCTATGGCCCACTATAATTTTTTATGGCCCCACTATAATTTTCTATGGCCCCACCAAAATTTTCAACGGCCCACTATAATTTTCTACACCCCCCCCCCATAATTTTCTACGGCACCACTATAATTTTCTACTGCGCCACCATAATTTTCTCTGGCTCCACTCTACTTTTCTCTCTTGGTATCGTGACTCTCACTTTTCTATTATAAACATAATTAAATACGAAGAAATTAAAATACAAACTAGAAAGGTGTTAATCTCTTTCTTTTCTTTACTGTTTTATGTAACATTATTATTATATTTTATTTTAGTTATGATGAATGCATTGAAATTATCAGCTGTTATTGAAATTATCAGCTGTTATTGAAATTATCAGCTATCATTGTAATTATCAGCTATTATTGAAATTATCAGCTGTTATTGAAATTATCAGCTGTTATTGAAATTATCAGCTGTTATTGAAATTATCAGCTGTTATTGAAATTATCAGCTGTTATTGAAATTATCAGCTATTATTGTAATTATCAGCTATCATTGTAATTATCAGCTATTATTGAAATTATCAGCTGTTATTGAAATTATCAGCTGTTATTGAAATTATCAGCTGTTATTGAAATTATCAGCTGTTATTGAAATTATCAGCTGTTATTGAAATTATCAGCTATCATTGTAATTATCAGCTATCATTGTAATTATCAGCTATTATTGAAATTATCAGCTGTTATTGAAATTATCAGCTATTATTGAAATTATCAGCTGTTATTGAAATTATCAGCTGTTATTAAAATTATCAGCTATTATTGAAATTATCAGCTGTTATTGAAATTATCAGCTATTATTGAAATTATCAGCTATCATTGTAATTATCAGCTGTTATTAAAATTATCAGCTGTTATTGAAATTATCAGCTGTTATTGAAATTATCAGCTGTTATTGAAATTATCAGCTGTTATTGAAATTATCAGCTGTTATTAAAATTATCAGCTATTATTGAAATTATCAGCTGTTATTGAAATTATCAGCTATTATTGAAATTATCAGCTATTATTGAAATTATCAGCTATCATTGAAATTATCAGCTGTTATTGAAATTATCAGCTGTTATTGAAATTATGTATCACCTGTTAGATACGAAATTATCAGCAACTTATTATTGAAACTACAGTACTTGTTGCTTATTCATTTATAATTCAATTAATATATTTTGTTCAGGATTTTATATATGCATATATTTATAAAAAAAAATTCTCTCAAAAGTCAAAACTATGATTTATTTTAATTTTCACAAATAATTTTTTCTAATTATTTTGTGTTTCTATAATTTCTTATGAGGCAATGTTGATAGAATGTCTGTTTAACCCATTTTGTGACTGGCAGGCAGAGACACACGCCACAGTAGAAAATTGTGATAGCTAAAAAAATACTAATAATTTTCTTTTCAATTTCAGTTTCTAAAGAGCCCTCATTATAATATATATAGATTATTAAATATTATTGAATTTATCATCTATTAGTGAAATAATTCTCAACCACCTATTGCAATTATAAACAATAGTGCTCTTCATCATCACAATGTTCTTTATATTAACAGTAACTTACTTAGCAAGTTTTAATCCCTTGTTTTTAATTATGCAATTAGAATAGAATCCTATTATTCTAAGTAGCAATCCTATCATTAATATCATAGATGTAATATTTTTCCAATTAATTATTCTCCAGAGCTGTAACTTCTTTGCTCATTAATGAATGGTCTAGTTAGATGTTATTATCGTCATGAGAACAACCTCCAAAATCATTTCCCTGCTAACTTTCCTACCAAAGTTTTCCCTAATGAAGTGTAATCGTATTTAAAACTTTTAAAAACTCATTTGACGCAAAAGTGGAGTACGAGGACAAAAGACCTTAATTTCTTACTATAAGTCCTTTATTTTCTTACTATATAAGCCTTTTATTTTCTTACTATAAGCCCTGTCATCATCTTTTTACTATATTACTATATTTTATACAATGGTTAATTCCGTTAAAGCTATAATAAAGTTATTTCTTCCTTACACGATTAAGAATGTATTTTCCACAAAGGAAATGCATTTTAATGCAGCCTGCTACCCTTTCATTGTGTTCTTTATTTTACATTAAATTTTTCAATGGTAATTTAGTTTCCCTCAATTGTGCCAGAGAAAATTAATAGTGTTTATTAAAAAAAAATCGGTTCAAGATTCATTATATAGAATTTTACTATTCAATGATGTGCTTTAGAATTGGATTTTCAATCTCTGACAGATGCTGCACGTGCTAAATCAAGTTAGTTACTTTATGCAAAATAATTATTTAGTTCATTACAAAGTTTCTCAATTAGGAAGCTATTGATCGACATCATTTATTTATGATAACTTCCAGTGCAAAAGTTGAGTGACTTTGACTTGGTCCCATAAACTTACTGGAAATTAAGTCAAATTCTGCCTTGAACTTGATTTCCTCTTCGTGGATGAGATTACTTAATAAAAACCTCTAAAATAACAGGTAAGAAATTCTAATTTTTTCATCGCTAACTTTGGGAGGGGATGAAATCATGGGGGTTTGCGTGTCAGAGTGATGATTTCAAAAGTGGATTGTTTCATTCTCATGAATTTTTTTTCTCTCTCCCGAGTCTTTTTCTTTTGCTCATAAAAGTCTTTTGCTCATAAAAGTCTTTTGCTCATAAAAGTCTTTTGCTCATAAAAGTCTTTTGCTCATAAAAGTCTTTTGCTCATAAAAGTCTTTTGCTCATAAAAGTCTTTTGCTCATAAAAGTCTTTTGCTCATAAAAGTCTTTTGCTCATAAGTCTTTTGCTCATAAAAGTCTTTCTTTTGCTCATAAAAGTCTTTTGCTTTAAAGTCTTTTGCTCATAAAATTTGTTTGCTCATAAAAGTCTTTTGCTCATAAAAGTCTTTTGCTCATAAAAGTCTTTTGCTCATAAAAGTCTTTTGCTCATAAAAGTCTTTTGCTCATAAAAGTCTTTTGCTCATAAAAGTCTTTTGCTCATAAAATTCTTTTGCTCATAAAAGTCTTTTGCTCATAAAAGTCTTTTGCTCATAAAAGTCTTTTGCTCATAAAAGTCTTTTGCTCATAAAAGTCTTTTGCTCATAAAAGTCTTTTGCTCATAAAAGTCTTTTGCTCATAAAAGTCTTTTGCTCATAAAAGTCTTTTGCTCATAAAAGTCTTTTGCTCATTAAAAGTCTTTTGCTCATTAAATTTTTTTGCCCATTAAATTCTTTTGCCCATTAAATTTTTTTGCCCATTAAAGTCTTTTGCTCATAAAAGTCTTTTGCTCATAAAAGTCTTTTGCTCATAAAAGTCTTCTGCTCATAAAAGTCTTTTGCTCATAAAATTCTTTAGCTCATAAAACTCTTTCTTTTGCTCATAAAAGTCTTTTGCTCATAAAACTCTATCTTTTGCTGATAAAAGTCTTTTGCTTTAAAGTTTTTGGCTCAGAAAGTCCTTTTCTTCAATATTTTCCCATTGAGAATAAGAAGAATAAACTGCCTACATTATTCACTTGTTTCAAATCATACTATTTCATCAATACAATTTTCCTAATTTTGCATAGAGATAAGAAGGTTCAAATCTCAAAATCAAGTGATTACTCGAGGTAATTCCATACTTTTTCGTTGCTAGAGGTTCAGATGTAGCGTTTGTTCATCCTCTGAAGAATGTAATGAGGATGTAGCGTTTGTTCATCCTCTGAGGAATGTAATGAGGATGTAGTATTTGTACATCCTCTAAGGAATGTAATGAGGATGAAGCGTTCGTTCATCCTCTGAAGAACGTAATGAGGATGTAGCGTTTGTTCATCCTCTAAGGAATGTAATGAGAATGTAGATGAATTCAGTCGTAAAGCTGCGAGTTCATTTTCCCTCTGAGGATATAGTTTGGCCACACAGTCTTCAAGTGGTTCAGTTTAAAGCCTCGGGAGGTACTCTCTGTACTGTACACTATTAACAGTGTTATCAGAATTAATATTATCTAAAAGTCAACAACATGATTTGTGTGTTGGATCAGTGTAATAGGCGAATTACAAGATCATAATAAATAATATAAATTTAACTATGTACTATAATTTATTTCACTTATTTAATCGTCATCTCAACATGAAAACGATGATGATACTTGTTGCAAGATATTCTATTTTATTTAACATGGTATCCCATCCACCTAAACAGTTTTCTATGAATGTACAGAAGATGAGAAGAAATCTACGGCTTTTCGTCATATGCAGTCAAACACGTTAAGTTGCTGTACTAGTTATTTCAATGATATAGGGTCAGTACTTCATTTATTTTCTGAATGCAGTATTTAATTTATTATATATAAAAGAATAATTCTTAGTAATATTATCACATTAAAGATTGATGAATTAAAATTTGATTAATTAAAAAATGGTATCAGCTGTTCAATTTATTATATATATAATAAATATTGTTAATTACCATGTTATTAATTCAGTTTCATTAATTAATTAGGTAGCTAATTAAATTAGGTGAGTTTGGATAATTTCTTATGATAAAGTGTAGTTTAGCTAATTAAATGGAATAAAAATAAATAAATAATGCCTCATTTTGAATATAATTTGGTTGTTTCAACCCTTCACTAAATGGTTGTTTCAACTCTTCACTGCATGGTTGTTTGAACCCTTCACTAAATGGTTGTTTGAACCCTTCACTGCATGGTTGTTTCAACCCTTCACTGCATGGTTGTTTCAACCCTTCACTGCATGGTTGTTTGAACCCTTCACTAAATGGTTGTTTCAACCCTTCACTGCATGGTTGTTTGAACCCTTCACTGCATGGTTGTTTGAACCCTTCACTAAATGGTTGTTTAAACTCTTCACTGCATGGTTGTTTCAACTCTTCACTGCATGGTTGTTTGAACCCTTCACTACATGGTTGTTTGAACCCTTCACTGCATGGTTGTTTCAACTCTTCACTGCATGGTTGTTTCAACTCTTCACTGCATGGTTGTTTGAACCCTTCACTACATGGTTGTTTGAACCCTTCACTGCATGGTTGTTCCCACGCTTCACTGCTTGGTTGTTTCAACTCTTCATTGCATGGTTGTTTCAACCCTTCACTGCATGGTTGTTTCAACCCTTCACTGCATGGTTGTTTCAACTCTTCACTGCATGGTTGTTTCAACTCTTCACTGCTTGGTTGTTTCAACTCTTCATTGCATGGTTGTTTCAACTCTTCATTGCATGGTTGTTTCAACTCTTCATTGCATGGTTGTTTCAACCCTTCACTGCATGGTTGTTTCAACTCTTCACTGCATGGTTGTTTCAACTCTTCACTGCTTGGTTGTTTCAACTCTTCACTGCATGGTTGTTTCAACTCTTCACTGCATGGTTGTTTCAACTCTTCACTGCATGGTTGTTTCAACTCGTCACTGCATGGTTGTTTCAACTCTTCACTGCTTGGTTGTTTCAACTCTTCATTGCATGGTTGTTTCAACTCTTCATTGCATGGTTGTTTCAACCCTTCACTGCATGGTTGTTTCAACTCTTCACTGCATGGTTGTTTCAACTCTTCACTACATGGTTGTTTCAACTCTTCACTGCATGGTTGTTTCAACTCTTCACTGCATGGTTGTTTCAACTCTTCACTGCTTGGTTGTTTCAACTCTTCACTGCTTGGTTGTTTCAACTCTTCATTGCATGGTTGTTTCAACTCTTCATTGCATGGTTGTTTCAACTCTTCACTGCTTGGTTGTTTCAACTCTTCACTGCTTGGTTGTTTCAACTCTTCATTGCATGGTTGTTTCAACTCTTCATTGCATGGTTGTTTCAACCCTTCACTGCATGGTTGTTTCAACCCTTCACTGCATGGTTGTTTCAACTCTTCACTGCATGGTTGTTTCAACTCTTCACTGCTTGGTTGTTTCAACTCTTCATTGCATGGTTGTTTCAACTCTTCATTGCATGGTTGTTTCAACTCTTCATTGCATGGTTGTTTCAACCCTTCACTGCATGGTTGTTTCAACTCTTCACTGCATGGTTGTTTCAACTCTTCACTGCTTGGTTGTTTCAACTCTTCACTGCTTGGTTGTTTCAACTCTTCACTACATGGTTGTTTCAACTCTTCACTGCATGGTTGTTTCAACTCTTCACTGCATGGTTGTTTCAACTCTTCACTGCTTGGTTGTTTCAACTCTTCATTGCATGGTTGTTTCAACTCTTCATTGCATGGTTGTTTCAACCCTTCACTGCATGGTTGTTTCAACTCTTCACTGCATGGTTGTTTCAACTCTTCACTACATGGTTGTTTCAACTCTTCACTGCATGGTTGTTTCAACTCTTCACTGCATGGTTGTTTCAACTCTTCACTGCTTGGTTGTTTCAACTCTTCACTGCTTGGTTGTTTCAACTCTTCATTGCATGGTTGTTTCAACTCTTCATTGCATGGTTGTTTCAACTCTTCACTGCTTGGTTGTTTCAACTCTTCACTGCTTGGTTGTTTCAACTCTTCATTGCATGGTTGTTTCAACTCTTCATTGCATGGTTGTTTCGACCCTTCACTGCATGGTTGTTTCAACCCTTCACTGCATGGTTGTTTCAACTCTTCACTGCATGGTTGTTTCAACCCTTCACTGCTTGGTTGTTTCAACCCTTCACTGCATGGTTGTTTCAACCCTTCACTGCATGGTTGTTTCAACCCTTCACTGCATGGTTGTTTCAACTCTTCAATGCATGGTTGTTTCAACTCTTCACTGCATGGTTGTTTCAACCCTTCACTGCATGGTTGTTTCAACCCTTCACTGCATGGTTGTTTCAACCCTTCAGTGCATGGTTGTTTCAACTCTTCACTGCATGGTTGTTTCAACTCTTCACTGCATGGTTGTTTCAACTCTTCACTGCATGGTTGTTTCAACTCTTCACTGCATGGTTGTTTATTTTCAGTACACCACTCTAAAGATTATTTTTCATAGAAATATACCTTCATGAAAGAGCTGTCCAATACTTTCTTGTTTACTATCCCCACATTCAGTATAACTATATTATAATCACAATAAACTCACTATTTAAATTAACGACGAAGGTAATTCGTATAATGTTTTTATAATGTATGATACACCAATCAGTAGAGGTCAACACAATTATAATTACCTAATTATTATAATAATGCATTAATGATTGATGTGAATTTAAAATACCACAACCAGATGTTAATATGTTGATTGATTGTGACTTGCTTCTTGATTGAATATGAAATTTATATATTTATTCTATTAATTAATTCACTCACCAATCACTTCATTCACCAACCACTTCATTCACCAACCACATCATTAACCAATCATTTCACTCACTACTTCACTCACCAGTTCTCCAATCACTTCACTCACCAGTTCTCCAATCAGTTCATTCTCCAATCAATTCACTCAGCAATCACTTCACTCAGCAATCACTTCACACACCCCTTCACTCACCAATCACTTCACTCACCCCTTCACTCGCCAATCACTTCACTCACCAGTTCTCCAAGTCCCGTCATGTTCCAAGTTCTCCGTGTTTGTGTTGCCTCTTTCTCCCCGTTCTTCTTCTTATAGTCCAATGCTCTTAGTAGCGACTAAATTGTCACGACTCCGGTAATGTACTCATTATTTTCACTTTCATAATTATGCTATTTCCATTGGTTGAATTGGAGTCACGTGGGCTAGTGATTAGAAAATTATTAATCAGTGTGTCGATATCGAAAGTGAGAAACTATGTGACAAATGCTATGGAAACTATGTGACAAATGCTATGGAAACTATGTGACAAATGCTATGGAAACTATGTGACAATTGCTGTGGAAACTATGTGACAATTGCTGTGGAAACTATGTGACAATTGCTATGGAAACTATGTGACAATTGCTATGGAAACTATGTGACAAATGCTATAGAAACTATGTGACAAATGCTATGGAAACTATGTGACAATTGCTATGGAAACTATGTGACAAATGCTATAGAAACTATGTGACAAATGCTATAGAAACTATGTGACAATTGCTGTGGAAACTATGTGACAATTGCTGTGGAAACTATGTGACAATTGCTGTGGAAACTATGTGACAATTGCTATGGAAACTATGTGACAATTGCTATGGAAACTATGTGACAAATGCTATAGAAACTATGTGACAAATGCTATGGAAACTATGTGACAAATGCTATGGAAATTATGTGACAATTGCTATGGAAACTATGTGACAAATGTTATGGAAACTATGTGACAAATGCTATGGAAACTATGTGACAATTGCTATGGAAACTATGTGACAATTGCAATAAAAACTATGTGACAATTGCTGTGGAAACTATGTGACAATTGCTGTGGAAACTATGTGACAAATGCTATGGAAACTATGTGACAATTGCTATGGAAACTATGTGACAAATGTTATGGAAACTATGTGACAAATGCTATGGAAACTATGTGACAATTGCTGTGGAAACTATGTGACAATTGCTGTGGAAACTATGTGACAATTGCTATGGAAACTATGTGACAATTGCTATGGAAACTATGTGACAAATGCTATAGAAACTATGTGACAAATGCTATGGAAACTATGTGACAAATGCTATGGAAACTATGTGACAATTGCTATGGAAACTATGTGACAAATGTTATGGAAACTATGTGACAAATGCTATGGAAACTATGTGACAATTGCTGTGGAAACTATGTGACAATTGCAATAGAAACTATGTGACAATTGCTATGGAAACTATGTGACAATTGCTATGGAAACTATGTGACAAATGCTATGGAAACTATGTGACAATTGCTGTGGAAACTATGTGACAATTGCAATAGAAACTATGTGACAATTGCAATAGAAACTATGTGACAAATGCTATGGAAACTATGTGACAATTGCTGTGGAAACTATGTGACAATTGCAATAGAAACTTTGTGACAATTGCTATGGAAACGATGTGACAATTGCTATGGAAACTATGTGACAATTGCTATGGAAACTATGTGACAATTGCTATGGAAACTATGTGACAAATGCAATAGAAACTTTGTGACAATTGCTGTGGAAACTATGTGACAAATGCTATGGAAACTATGTGACAATTGCTATGGAAACTATGTGACAAATGTTATGGAAACTATGTGACAAATGCTATGGAAACTATGTGACAATTGCTGTGGAAACTATGTGACAATTGCTGTGGAAACTATGTGACAATTGCTATGGAAACTATGTGACAATTGCTATGGAAACTATGTGACAAATGCTATAGAAACTATGTGACAAATGCTATGGAAACTATGTGACAAATGCTATGGAAACTATGTGACAATTGCTATGGAAACTATGTGACAAATGTTATGGAAACTATGTGACAAATGCTATGGAAACTATGTGACAATTGCTGTGGAAACTATGTGACAATTGCAATAGAAACTATGTGACAATTGCTATGGAAACTATGTGACAATTGCTATGGAAACTATGTGACAAATGCTATGGAAACTATGTGACAATTGCTGTGGAAACTATGTGACAATTGCAATAGAAACTATGTGACAATTGCAATAGAAACTATGTGACAAATGCTATGGAAACTATGTGACAATTGCTGTGGAAACTATGTGACAATTGCAATAGAAACTTTGTGACAATTGCTATGGAAACGATGTGACAATTGCTATGGAAACTATGTGACAATTGCTATGGAAACTATGTGACAATTGCTATGGAAACTATGTGACAAATGCTATGGAAACTATGTGACAATTGCTGTGGAAACTATGTGACAATTGCAATAGAAACTATGTGACAATTGCAATAGAAACTATGTGACAATTGCTATGGAAACTATGTGACAATTGCTATGGAAACTATGTGACAAATGCTATGGAAACTATGTGACAATTGCTGTGGAAACTATGTGACAATTGCAATAGAAACTATGTGACAATTGCAATAGAAGCTATGTGACAAATGCTATGGAAACTATGTGACAATTGCTGTGGAAACTATGTGACAATTGCAATAGAAACTATGTGACAATTGCTATGGAAACTATGTGACAATTGCTATGGAAACTATGTGACAATTGCTATGGAAACTATGTGACAAATGCTATGGAAACTATGTGACAAATGCTATGGAAACTATGTGACAAATGCTATGGAAACTATGTGACAATTGCTGTGGAAACTATGTGACAATTGCAATAGAAACTATGTGACAATTGCAATAGAAGCTATGTGACAAATGCTATGGAAACTATGTGACAATTGCAATAGAAACTATGTGACAATTGCTATGGAAACTATGTGACAATTGCTATGGAAACTATGTGACAATTGCTATGGAAACTATGTGACAAATGCTATGGAAACTATGTGACAATTGCTGTGGAAACTATGTGACAAATGCTGTGGAAACTATGTGACAATTGCAATAGAAACTATGTGACAATTTCTATGGAAACTATGTGACAAATGCTATGGAAACTATGTGACAATTGCTGTGGAAACTATGTGACAATTGCTGTGGAAACTATGTGACAATTGCTGTGGAAACTATGTGACAATTGCAATAGAAACTATGTGACAATTGCAATAGAAACTATGTGACAAATGCTATGGAAACTATGTGACAAATGCTATGGAAACTATGTGACAATTGCTGTGGAAACTATGTGACAATTGCAATAGAAACTATGTGACAATTGCTATGGAAACTATGTGACAAATGCTATGGAAACTATGTGACAATTGCTGTGGAAACTATGTGACAATTGCTGTGGAAACTATGTGACAATTGCAATTGAAACTATGTGACAAATGCTGTGGAAACTATGTGACAATTGCAATAGAAACTATGTGACAATTGCTGTGGAAACTATGTGACAATTGCAATAGAAACTATGTGACAATTGCAATAGAAACTATGTGACAAATGCTATGGAAACTATGTGACAATTGCTATGGAAACTATGTGACAAATGCTATGGAAACTATGTGACAATTGCTGTGGAAACTATGTGACAATTGCAATAGAAACTATGTGACAATTGCAATAGAAACTATGTGACAAATGCTATGGAAACTATGTGACAATTGCTATGGAAACTATGTGACAATTGCTATGGAAACTATGTGACAATTGCAATAGAAACTATGTGACAATTGCTATGGAAACTATGTGACAAATGCTATGGAAACTATGTGACAATTGCTGTGGAAACTATGTGACAATTGCTGTGGAAACTATGTGGCAATTGCTGTGGAAACTATGTGACAATTGCAATAGAAACTATGTGACAATTGCAATAGAAACTATGTGACAAATGCTATGGAAACTATGTGACAAATGCTATGGAAACTATGTGACAATTGCTGTGGAAACTATGTGACAATTGCAATAGAAACTATGTGACAATTGCTATGGAAACTATGTGACAAATGCTATGGAAACTATGTGACAATTGCTGTGGAAACTATGTGACAATTGCTGTGGAAACTATGTGACAATTGCAATAGAAACTATGTGACAAATGCTGTGGAAACTATGTGACAATTGCAATAGAAACTATGTGACAATTGCTGTGGAAACTATGTGACAATTGCAATAGAAACTATGTGACAATTGCAATAGAAACTATGTGACAAATGCTATGGAAACTATGTGACAATTGCTGTGGAAACTATGTGACAATTGCTATGGAAAAGATAAAAGTATAGGTAATGCCTATTATTAACAGTATATAAATAATCTAACACCACCAATATACACTATTTTTAGAAGGAGATGATATTAAAATTCACTTCAGTTTGATTTGTTATACTGGTAGATCTTTAGTATAATTATAATATACGAATGCAGAAGCAATCCAGTTACTGTAAAAACTAATTTTCTATTGAGTAGTTTTTCTGCATCCATGAGCATTGTCACTGCTTGCTGGCATGTGACTTCGTTCATATGGAACTCTTTTACAATTAAGCTATATATACTAATTTCTTTGTATGATTTTTCTTTGGAGGTCAGCGATATGGCCTTTGGTTCCGAAGCAGACGTTGTAACTACTAATCTATTAATTGATATATTTATTACCTATATGTATTTGCTCTCTCACCACTTCCATATTTTGATTTGAATATTTGGAAATTCATCAGTTAAACTTGTGTATTATAAGTAACATGTTCAATCAATCTAAAGTTGAACTCAAAATAATTTTTCTCAATCTGAAATGATTAACTTCGATTGGGGCAGCATCATCTTCAGTGTCTACAGGCTTCAGCATCTACAGTGTCTACAGGCCTCATCATCTACAGTGTCTACAGGCCTCATCATCTTCAGTGTCTACAGGCTTCAGCATCTACAGTGTCTACAGTCCTCATCATCTACAGTGTCTAAGGCCTCATCATCTACAGTGTTTACAGGCCTCATCATCTACAGTGCCCAAGACCTCATCATCTACAGTGCCCAAGACCTCATCATCTACAGTGTTTACAGGCCTCATCATCTACAGTGTCTACAGGCCTCATCATCTACAGTGTCTACGGACCTCATCATCTACAGTGTTTACAGGCCTCATCATCTACAGTGTTTACAGGCCTCATCATCTACAGTGTCTACAGGCCTCATCATCTACAGTGTCTACAGACCTCATCATCTACAGTGGCCAAGACCTCATCATCTACAGTGTCTAAGGCCTCATCATCTACAGTGTCTACAGACCTCATCATCTACAGTGTCAAGGACCTCATCATCTACAGTGTTTAAGGCCTCGATGACCATCTACTGCTGTGGTTATTAAAGTGGAGTGCCTGGCACCCTTTTGGGGCTTGGAATGTTTGTAGGGGTGCATGAGATGGCTGTTTTATATCTTACTTATAAGTTCAGTTCTTACTGTTAAAATCATGCAAAATGTACATTCATTTTTTTTCAAATTATAGTCACCAAATAAATTCTATGTATCATATCACTCTATTTCAATGCAGTACAATACTCAGAAGATGCCTGAGAAAAGTAAGGGGTGTGCGAGAAAAATACTTCAAGAACCACTGATCTACAATGTCTACATGCCTTACAATCCAGTGTCTAATTTCTGTTTCCATTTCGTTTCAAGTTCAAAGTATTTCCATGTGTCCGTTGCATGTTTGAAGGTACAACCTCACCTGCCATGTCCCCTGAATTACTCACTCCTCCAAAGTGTGTACTATTCACTCAGAAATGTCCTCCCCCGTGACACATCTCCTGCATTATTCTCTGCATCCAAATGTTGACAAATGATTCGTCAAAATATTTATTCTTGGCCGAGTCACAGTTTTTTGGTGTGAATTTGATGTTTGGACAAGTTATTTTTAAATATCTATGAATGTAATCTGGTTTTCACGACTGTCGATGTAAAAATATATTCATTCATTTATAGTTGATTTGCGCTGTTTCCATATTAATAAATGTTATATATTCATGATACTAATTAATCAATATAATTCATATTCCGTTTGACGTTAGCTATGATTTCATTGTTTATAATTGAATAGCCAGATGTCATTTATTGTATTCCTTGGAAAATATTCTATTTTTTATATTCTCTGTTGAAAATAGAAATTGTTATAAAATACTACTTGTATTCTGCGTTTATTGACATTTAGGATTAGTTCTATTAAAGGCCCAATTTTACCAAAATTTTTCAGGGTTTTTTAAATAAAGGTAACTATTATTCAATCCTAGTTACGATAATAGTCAGCTAATTTTTTATAGGTCTATAGTTTATTATAGATAGCTTCAATAGAAAACACCTCCTAATAAGGTACAGGGATAATATAGTTATATCAGATAAAAGTTTCGTATAGTTTTCTGTGTTTATGTTCCTAACTGACGTTAAATCCCCATCTGAATTAAATGATTAAACTATTTAAACTAATAGGTAACTTTTAGTTAATTTGTGGATGTTAAAATTTAATTTAATATCGACAATTGGTTATCTTCCACTTAATAAAAATAAGTTACTTATTTCTATTTATTTTATTGGATTAAAAATCATGGGCTTCGCTTTAATGCAAGTTTTATTGATAATAATATCATTACCAGTTTATTTTCTTCCACTTTTGGCCTTTTAAAATCACATTTCTAATTATCTTTATTTTTTAATTTACGCTGGATCATTCATAGAGGATTAATAGGTTATCCAAGTTAATCTTCCAAGAACCCATCATAACATATTTTTCTTGACATTTAAGTCTGTCTTATATGAGGACAATATTTATTAGAAAAATAATATGATATCCAGGAAGCAAAAATTATTGTGACAATATTGCCTCAATATTGTGACAATATTGCCCCAATATAGTCACATTATTAGGAGTATCTTGTTGCAATATTGCCCAAATGTTGTCACAATATTGCCCCAATATAGTCACATTATTAGGAGTATCTTGTTGCAATATTGCCCAAATATTGTCACAATATTACCCCAATATTGTGAAAGTAGTGCCACAATATTGGGACCATGTTGGGTTTAGAATCTTTGCTACCTATAAGTGTTATACCTCTAGCTCAGTGGTTCTTGAAGTATTTCTCTCGCACACCCCTTGCTTTTCTCAGGCACCCCCTGAGCATTGTATTGCATTGAAATAGATTGAAAAGCTACAATTAGAATATATCTGAATAATTTGACGTGAGAATTTACACTGGGAGAGTAAGGAAACTGAATGCTTAATTTATAGTATTTACAAACCGATTTATTTACGTAGGGAAAATTAAAAACCATTCGATATCCCAGGCACAAATAATCAAAACCACACTTTAAGAATCTCTGCTCTGACCCATTTGCATTGAATCTACCTTTAATTTGTGATTTGTACAGTCAAAGGAAAGTGTATCCATGATGATTTTTTGACAGTTCACTAATTTCACATTTCCAAAAAATGAACTTTACTAATTGTAATGCTTATAGATGTTTTAAATATCTATAAGCATGGTCTGGTACCCGATGACCAATTTGAAAGGATTGAAAATAATAGGAAATTAGAAAATTGTGATTTGCGAAATTAACTTCATGCGGAGACTTTTCTCTAATAGTACCCTTATTAATCTATTAAAAAATTGATTATAAATATGAATGATCCATCCTCAAAGTATGATTTATAATCTTCCTGTTTTCTAATTATATGTTTTCTTGATTAATTTAAGTTTTGAGTTCCCAGATTAAGTATCAAGTTAAACCCTTGCATGGTTAAGCATTTTTTTTATGGATAAATAAATAAATTTTTAAGGCGTATTTTTATTGAGACACAATAATAATAATAACAAAAAAACATATTGTACAATATATCATATTTCCTTAAACATATAAGCATAACAACATTAACAAAGGAAACCTTTTTAAAATTATTTGTAAAAATTATTTCCATATTTTTTTTCTCGCTGTTTTTCGTATAGTCAACTTTACTAAATTAGTTATTACAGTAGCTTTTCTCCCTCCTTGCGCTCTATTTACTGCTTGGGTGCCCTGCGTTTCCTATAGTGACCGTGATGACCATGGTGGTGACCATGGTGCTCGTGGTGACCGTGGTGGTGGTAACCCCCGTCAAGACACGTGGGCACGTGTTTGGTCACTTCAACAGTCTTCTCAACGGGGAATGGTTTTGGAACCTCTACTGTTTTGATTACAGGAATGTGAACGGGGACCTAAAATTGGGAATAATGATTACTGATGATTATTTGAACGATTATTTTAAATTTTATTTCATTATTAAATTTAATGATTATATTGTACCACCAAATTTCAAATCGAGAAGTCTTTCACTCATTTTTTTTTATTAAAAAATAGTCCTAAAATTACATTTCAATTTTCATTTAGAAAATATAAATTTACATATTTATCAAAAAAAAATATATATTCGAATTTTTAAAATTTGATATTTCAATATATTGAAATTTGATGCATCTTTTTTTTTCACAATATTATAATTAAAATAAATTTTCTAAATTCATTTCTTTCCAAAATTCAAACCCCAATCAAAATAGAGTTGTTAAAATATTGCATTACGTCTCACCTGCACTGGGTAAGGTTGGGGCATGACGATAACCTTGTGGTGATGGTGGTAGTCCCCATCACCCCCCTTTCCCTTGCCTCCCCCATACCCCATCATGCCCATCATTCCTGCTGATGTGCTGCTGATGATGGAGAGAAAGAGCGCTACTGCTGCTAAGTACTGAAAAGATGTTGTGATTAGTTTGCTATTTGAATAACTGGTTAAATGTTTGTATGATGGTGATCCTTTACTGCATATCTAACTATTGATGGTTGTTTTAACTATTGATGGTTGTTTTAACCCTTCATTGCATGCTTCATTCGAAACTATTGATGGTTGTTTTAACCCTTCATTGCATGCTTCATTCACAACTATTGATGGTTGTTTTAACCCTTCATTGCATGCTTCATTCACAACTATTGATGGTTGTTTTAACCCTTCATTGCATGCTTCATTCACAACTATTGATGGTTGTTTTAACCCTTCATTGCATGCTTCATTCACAACTATTGATGGTTGTTTTAACCCTTCATTGCATGCTTCATTCACAACTATTGATGGTTGTTTTAACCCTTCATTGCATGCTTCATTCACAACTATTGATGGTTGTTTTAACCCTTCATTGCATGCTTCATTCACAACTATTGATGGTTGTTTTAACCCTTCACTGCATGCTTCATTCACAACTATTGTGGTTGTTTTACAAGATGCTTCTACTAAAAAGCTAAAAAGATAGACAACCGATATGAAATGTGAATTTGAACTGAAGTAATTTTGTCATTTTTAATATTAAATCATCATCAAAATTATTTGGATTTTAAATTTTTTTCCATATTCATAAACTAATTGCATTATTTTGTAACAGCATGCAGTGAGTGTTAAGTATATTTAATTTTATTGAATATTTTATGAATATTGTCTATTATTTTATCCAACATATAGAGATAAAATTCACTGACACTTTACTAGTATTTTCACTGGGAAAGTTGATATATTATTGATTAATTGTTAATTTAAATATTAATATTAATTGTTTGTATCATCACAATTTAATAAATTTAAATTTACGAATATTTTCATATTTTTCTTGAATGAAAAAGATAATACTAATTTGTATAATATCAAAGTCTGTTACAAGACTAAATGTTGAACTTTATTAATTGATAATATATTAAATTGATTATATATTCAATTTTAAATATCTAATCTTAATCCATCGTTAATTTTCGAAACTTGTCAATTGTTTCCAGGTGCCATCAAGATCTATTATAAAAAGATCATCAATAATTGAGACAGAAAATGATTGAACGAATATCAAATATCAATTGGTAGTGCATCATAATTTGTAAACGATTACAGTGTCCATCGTTCTTCGTCGGACATTTCCTTTAAATTTTTTCCCCGAAAAAATTCTAGACGATAAAAATTAAGAAAAAACACTATTAATTTTGATAGTTTTTGTTTTGATTTTAGTTGGTATCCATGATACCTGCAGGTATCATGGATACCAACTAAAATAAAAATTAAATAACAATTGTCATATCGTTTTTTTTATATGACCGAAGATATGAAACTGACCGATAATTCGTAATTTACCCTAGTTTGCCAGTTGCAATTTTGTAGGTTAGTTTACTCACATTCATGACTGAGTTGGTTCTTTGGTTGCAATGGATGTCACACTGACTTCTTTCTGACATCTCTGCTATTTATATCACCTTTTCTATTTTTCGATCGTGATGTCACTTTCGATTTTTCCAAATGATATCATGTGCGAGACCATCATTTTCATTAGAAAATACATCATTTTTACTCGGAAACTAATCTGTTTCAGTGCGCGCGTTATTGTTCTCACTTCTGCAGCGGATTTTTATCAATTTGGTGATTATAATTTGGCGATTATTTCTGCG
>CANNZV010001251.1:220351-262661 GCA_947561585.1 Caprella mutica | reverse complement strand
GTCAAGAGTCGCTCGCATCTCATCAGTGAAGAGCACAGTCTGGAAGTCTGTCTTGAGATACTTCTCAGCCCAAGAAACTCTTGCTTTCTTGTTTGACTCCTTCAAAGGAGGCCTGATAACGGGTGAAACATGAGAAGCCATACTTCTCAAGATCCTGCAACGAGTGGTTTTGGGGACTTCCTCCATACCTGCACTCTTGAAAATTTCCCCACTTGTGGCAGTGGAGTTCCTCTTGAGTTCCCTCTTGATCCTGGACAAGTTCCGCCTGGTTGCTACTTTCCATTTACCCTTATCCTTACGAGTGACCTTTCTCATGGGATCATCAATAAATTTCTTCACTGTACGTGGGTCACGACCGATTTCAGTGGAAATAGACTTTGCATCATGTCCCTCAGCCAGCATGGATACTATCTTACTCTTTTCAGAGTCAGAAAGACACGGGCGGCGACTCATTTTCGATATTTAAAAATGTGAGGACAACAAACACACGAGCGTAGCACGGTTAAATAATGTAAAAATTGATCATACTCGGTTAATAAACAACGGATTACCTTCAAATTTTATACATAACCTCCTAGTGAGGGTTTCCATATTAACTGCAAATTTCATTTTATTTCATCGATTTTTACTCATTTTATCCCAAAATTTGTGATCTGCACAAAAGTGTGGCACGTAGTGTAGTTGTATAAATATGTACAGGGATTAGACGTGTCAGTACCCAGGTAGATACTTATAATAAATATTAATAATAGAAATACATTTTGTATAGAAAAAACAATAATAAATGAACTGATGGGACACTGAAACATGAGGTTGGAAGATAGGTAGCTAGCTACCTATCTATTAGAATTCATTAACAATAAAATGATAAAATCGTATTTTGTTGAATAAATCCTTGATTCTTAAGCTGATTCTTTAGCTTAAGCTGCATTGCGGTTATAAACTAAGATGTGGAGACTGGAGAAGAAACGGGTGGATGAGGTGAAGCAGATGAGTCTTCAGGACCCGAGGCTTCACGAAACTGATACAAGAAAAAGAAGATGTGGAGAAGTTTAATTTTTTTCTTCTTATATCTTATTTTTTATTTCTCCCAGAACTTTTAAAGTATTTAGATACCTAGTTAGTAGGTTGTTGCACATTGTACAGAAGATAGGATAGGCTATAAATATTATACAATTAGTAGGTATAGTAGATTATATAGCTATAGGTATAGTGACTAAGGTACCTAGGTAAAGCAGTTACCACTACAGGCATTAAAAGTTTCTTTAGTGCATACGTACCTATAATGACATGATATTTTAAGTAGCTGATAGTAATAGTTAAGTTACCTAGGGTAGCTACTTCAACTTGATTCAATTGAAAAATCAAGTAGGTATATTTCTTTCTTTATGGTAACAATTTCACTAATTGTCAATCTACAGTATTATCTAGTTTTAATCTAGGCTAATTATCTCTCCTATTTGCATTTAAATATCGAGATGTTTAAAGGTCCTATCCTTGTTTCGGGAGAAAAATGAGTTCATTACATAATATTATAAAACTAAGGTCTAGGATCTTCAATTTGAAAACTCTGTATGCAAAATTGTACGAAACCCTATTCTGACCGTGCTAAAAAAGATTGTACCCTCTTTTCTTTTATTGAATTGATTTGTTATGAAACGAAAAGTGCTTGGTCGGCCTACGCTTAAGATTTAAGTTGTTTCCTGAAATATATAATCGTTTCTATAATAAGTTTCTCCAATTGTATACTTTCACAGTAATGTCTAATATTGTATTGATTATACCTATAGTTGAAATTAAAAACAAACGGAGTACATTCTTTTACTTTACATCGGACTGAAAAATAGCAAGTCGGAAGTAAAACGGCTATTGTAGAGTTTTGATAAACAAATCTGTAAGAATATATCAAATAATACATATACTATCCTATTTCATGGGGTTTGCAGCTAACTGATAAGTATCAATAGCCTCGTTGATTAAAGCAATAAAAAAATTGCTTGGAGAGGATTCCTAAAAGTCAAGTTATATGTATTTGTATTGTGTGAAAATGGAGCGAAGTAAAACAAATAGATATAATTTAGGTTACTTGTATTGTTCTCTTACTTTTCATAGCACATATGTACACAAAGGCTGATTCTATATATTTACAGCATTATTTAATAATAATAATTTATATGAATTCAAAGACAATGTGACAAAAGCTTCAACCCCCATATTTATATATATTATATGCGTCATTAACCGTAGAAGATCACATGTTTGGAACACAAAATATGAGCAGGTATTTAAAATTGTGAAGCTAAACTGACGCAGTGTCGCACTAAGCCAGGCCATATCTTCAAAAATGGTGACACTTGGCAACATTTTAAGATCTTACAAACAAGTTCAGTTGAGATTTGTAACATCTTTAGTAATAGTTCCAGGTATAATATAATTCCTTTTTATTGATCTAATTGTTCACTTTGCCGGATAGGGATAATGGTGATATACTGATATATATTGAATTTCTTCCTCCCATACCTCCAATTTATAAAATGTTACATCTGAACTCTAAAATAACAGTGGGGATATTTAGACGGGTTAATTTTTTATACATGATTATATTAGGGATATGTATCAATATCTAATAATAATTCGATATTATAAAATTCGTTAAAACTTATTTAGGACATAGAAACTCACATCTTACTCGTTTAGTGTGAAAACTATATACAAAACATCATTTAAACAAGAAAATCAAAGCCAGTTTTAGAAAATAGCTGAGAATGTTTTTTTTTTCGATTTAAAAAAATACGAAAATATAGGATTTAAAAAAAATGTTAGTTAGCGTGATCGAAAGAATGCTGGAAAGAAAACGAAAAGTATCGGTTATTAGTTTTGTCAAAAATGTCACAAGGATTCTCAAACTGTCTTCGTTTTTATTTTAACATATAACCGTATTGACTTTTGAAATTTGCAGAAAAACAATTATAAAATAGGTACTCCTTTTCACAAAAACTAATACCAAAATCGAAAAAGTTACACGAACATAATGAGTTTACTTTGCGAAGTTACAACTGAAACTTGCAAATTTTAGGACAATCGATCCACAAATAAAAACGTTTTCTGGAAGTTGGGTTGATTCCATTAAATACATGTGAAATATGATTGATTAAAATTTAACTTAACGTTTAACAGCAAACAGCCAGTAGCTTTAAAACCCGTAAACATAGGAAATAATAGTCCAAATTACAACAGTTCGGGCCCAAGAGTTACCAACCGCTTCACTTCCATTCACAACAGACAGCTTCAGGATGGAGCCCCTGTGATCAATTATTGCCTGTGTATTTTATGATTTAAGCTTACAAAATATATACATAGCAAAATTAAAAAACACACAAATCAAAAATAAAATTACCAATAAGATGCAGCTAAGGTTCCAGGAAAGTTAAAACTTGTGAAACCTAATTTAAAATCTATGGACACTAAAAAATTAAGAAAAACTATATTAAATGATTTACCATATGATTCAATTCTAGTGGCTCGCACCTCCAAAAATAATATTCACTAATGAACTCATTGAAGTTTCACTGCGGTCCATCATTTTGTTTTATCAAGAGAATCTTACTTAATTTACCTAATAGAAATAAACAAATAATAGTAGAAACGTTTCATATCAATTGATATGGGATACATATTTTTTTCTAATACATTTAATGAAATAAATACTAATTTTGATATCAAAATACATGAAAAATAGACATAAAGGACTTGATTATTTAATACATTTTTTACGTTATATAACGTTCAGTCTGCCAAGCGCGTCCATGTCGCCGAAGATCTTTGAATACATATTTTGAGGGAAATATATCTTTTTAAGATCTTGGAGACAATTTCCTAATTAATTCCTATGTTTACATGCATTTATTGGAGACATTTCACAGAATTCTGGTCATTTTGGTATTTTGGAGACAGATTTGAAAATCTTTGGAGACAAATTGCTCAAAAAAAAAATCTTGGAGACAGATTTGCCACACTTTACAGACTGGTATAACGTGTTTTTTTTAATTCTGAAGTCTTTTGTAAAATAGAATAAACCAAATTCCTTTCATATTTATGTTAATCTAAATAATTACTTATGCATATTATTTAAATTATAATTCCTAAAATTGTATTACGCATGTTTGAACTACATATAACAGTAAGTAACTAATATAGCTACCGTAAGTCACTTTGAGCATATAATTAGTATGCACACTATATTGAATAATTTATGAAATTCAAATATGCATTTTGGTCCAGCATATATGCCAGTGACTTTCTGCATTTTTTATGCGGCATATATATTCCGAGAGCAGAGATCAGCATATAATATGCTGCATGTCGCGCAACTTATGCAGCATATTATATACTGCAGAGAGTCACGTCTGTTGTAATAAAGTTTGTTTTCATCGTTATCTTGAGTAACCTTGAGTAATTGTTTGCAAGAAGCATTCTGATCAAAAACTTAATAAACTATATTTATGTATTCTAAATATAGCTATAATAATATTACTTCATTTAATGTATAATCATTATACATATTTTTTCTATTTATCATTATTTAATTTAGTCTATCACTCCCAAGATGGCAACAACACTAGAAGCTGCGCAGTGAGAATGCGCACGAATTTTAGTGATTTGATGTGAGATATCAATATGCTATTAGCTTATATATAATATATATTAGTTAGATGTGAATCATTTATTATTAACCTTTTTCCAAATATGAATTTCCAATTAGTTTTACATTATTTAGTTGATATACAAAGAATAATGAATACATTAAGATTTAAGAAGGAATCATAAGAAGTGATAGTAAGTAGTTTGTTAACTATTGTCAGTCAGCTAATTAGATGGGTAACTTCGATATAAAATGGTATATTTATTCAAGCAGCTTTTTCATTCATTTACTATTGAAGAAATAATTCAAATTTACGTTTATAATTATGATATTACTATTTTTAAAGTATTTGTTGAGATTTTAATCTATTGAAAAATAGTGTAAATTTGATGTCCGTCACAATATGGATATAAAAATCAAACATTTTAAGAAGAATAAGTATAGCAAAAAATATTATATTATCTTTTGTCTTAAGAAAGATATGTTATTTAAGAGTTAGTGAAAACTATTGCTAATATAGTTATACCACCTGTGCAACATTGTCCCAATATTGAATATGTTATTGACTTTTAACAGTTTTTTATAATTTAGTCTGCCATGAAACATTGTTACCTGAGAGGTAATAGTTAAACCATTGTATAATAGAAAACCTCCTGAAGTATCTGTACAAAAGGATATTTCAATGCTCTCTGATTAATATTTAGAATGTGAAATTGTGTTTTAAAATTAACTGTTTCCACTAAAAATTAACTAGGGTAAGTTCTTAATCATCGGTCAGTTCAACATTTTCAGACAAGTATGAAAAAAATAAGTAATAACTAATATTTAATTTAAATTTTAATTGGTATCCATGATACCTGCAGGTATCATGAAAAATTTTATGGCCACAGTACTCGGAAAGTGGGTTTTATCACAAGTCAGGATAGGTCAATAATAATTTTTTTGTGGTTAATGAAGTATATTAACGCCCACTTACCGATTACTGTACGTGTCCGATTACTGCAACATTTTAATAATACAGAATAAAACATTTTAGAATTGGAGAGTTAGTAAAAAATAAAAAAATATTTTATTAATGGTTATAACAATATTGCCAATGTAGTCCCAATAACCATTGTTAATTGTTACCAGAATGTTAACAATGCAAACCATTCCATTATAGAAAACTTCCCGAAGTAACTATTGTAAATTATATTTTAAACGTTTCTAAGATTTATATTAAGCATATGAACAACTTTTTTTTTTATATATAAATTGGTTCCATTTAATTGACTAACTGGGCTACAGATTATTATTATAATTTCTAGTAAAATGAATGACTGGATGAAGAGTTAATATAATTGAACGCCACAGAATTTAGATAATATGATATTATTTTATTCACGGAAATAATGTTCTTTCATTCAAGTTCCTAAGCTTCAATTTACACTGAAGAAATAGCGAAGTTACCCTTTGAAATTTGAATCATGAAATAAAAACGTTATGTAGTTCTTTTCTATAATTAAAATCCGGATATAGTATGACGGTATTATATTAAATATTAAAAAATCTTTTATTAATGTCTTATTAAATAATAATAATCAGTTTTTCGTAATTTGTTTATTTCTATTAGGTAAATTGAGTCATTTCTTGTTTTTGATGGGAAAGGTTAATCCTTCTGAACTCATCTGGAGAATGATTAATTATCTTTGGGAGTGCTAGCCACTCAGAAGGAATAAGATTAAATATTTTAATGCAGAAAGTAGTTTCTAAGATTTAATTTCCTCCGAGAGAACAGCGAAATTCCCCTTTCGAATGTAAAATACATAATAAAATTCATTTTATGATTATTTCTATGAATAAAAAACCGAAATAGTATTACTGTATTATATTGAATAGTTCGAAATCTTTTTAAAATTTTATTGATTGATAATAATCATTTTTTGATAATTTGTTTTTTTCTGTTAGGTAAATTGAGTAGACCTGCAGTTTTTAGTAGACTGAGTTAGGATGCGCGTCCAAGAAATTCCATTTTAATTTTGGGGGTGCTAGCCACTCAAAAGGAATAAAAATAAATAAGAACTGCTCTAGAACTATCCTGAAGATGTCTGTGGTGAATGGAAGAGAAAGGGTGGTATCGTTTGGACCCAAACTGTTGTAATTTGGACTTCCCAAGATTCGACTCACACTACCAATATAATTGAGAAAATGGGATTTTATTCATACAGAGACAATAAAGTCATATCTTTCTTGAAAAGAAAGATGCATAATTTAAGAAAATTGGTTTATGAAAAAAATTTAATTTAGGATTAAATATAGTAAATTTATGTTTTATTGTTTATGTTTTATTGTTTATGTTTATTGTTTATGTTTATGTTTTATTGTTTATGTTTATTGTTTATGTTTTACTATTTCTCGGTTATAATAATGAAAATATAATAATAAAAATAGTAATATAAGTCAGCTATTAAATTTTATTTTGATCTTTTTTCTGCCTTCCTATTTTAAAAAACTTTGATAAGTATTTACAATTCTACATATTAAATATTTTAAACCTAATTTTTTATTTATTTAACAGTAAAATTTTAAGATGTTTTCATTCTTCATCATTACTTTCCAACAAAATATGACTTTATTGTTCTCTATCTATGTATAATAGCTCAGTTTTCTCAATTATGTTGGTAGTGTGAGTCGAACCTTAGGAAATCCAATTTACAACAGTTTGGGGCCATCCCCTTCTCTTCCATTCACCACAGACATCTTCAGGACAGTTCTATAGCAGTTCTTAACTATTGTCTGCATTAAAATATTTTTATAATTTTACTTCTGAGTGGCTAACACCCCTATTAATATTAAAACAATAGGGCATGTAATGAAGAAGATGAATGGGCATCCAAACATAAATTATATGAATACTCAATTTACCTAACAGAAATAAACAAATTATTAAAAAATAATCACTATTAATTGACAAGATTTAAAAATATTTCTTCATATTTAATATAATACAATAATACTATTTCTGGGTTTGATTCACAGAAAGAAACATATAATAAATTGTATTATATTATATACATTCCTAGGGGTAACTCTGCTATTTTCTCAGAAGAAATTGAAGCTTGGCATCTATTTTCTGCAAGTTGTTTGTCTAGTTCTAACATAGTTATTTCTGAATCAATGTTCTAAGTGTGTTACAGAAGAAGTAAGTGTGTTACAACGAAACGTTTAGAAAAGCATTTCATGGTTCACACCGGACATATTGAAACTTATTAAGCCCACTATTTTAAATATTAAACAAACTAGGTTTAGTGAGTGATGAACAGAATAAGACATTTAAGAATTTCAGAGTTAGTTGAAAATGTATATATAATATCATATTGCAGTAATAGTTATAACAGCTGGACAACATTCTTATAAATTAATTTTAATCACTTTTTGATAAATTTATTAGGTATTTCTATTAGGTAAATTGAGTAGGTTTACACTTTTTGTTAGGAGATTCAGTTTCTCATTTCGTTTAATTTTTTGTCTAATTCTAAAGTTATTTTAGGGGTGCTAGCCACTCAGAAGGAATAAAGATAAATATTCCAATACAGACAATAATTAAGAACTGCTCTAGAACTATCCTGAAGCTGTCTGTGGTGAATGGAAGAGAAGCGGGGGTACCGTTTGAGTCCAAACTGTTGTAATTTGGCTTCTCCCAAGCTCACCTCACAAGAACATATATTTCGTGTCCCACTTTCAGTAATTAGGTAAACAATATTTTTTTATATAAATTTATGTACACATATATAATATATAGTTTTTTTTTCATAAATAAATCTATTAAAATTAAAAAAAAAATCAAAAAAATTAAAAAACACAAAATTCGTGAAAAAAATATCAATTTTTCATAAAAACTTCCACAACAATTGGAAAACTATTTTGTTATGTTGTCTTTTTTATTGATAGCTATATTTTGTTCTTTATATCAAAAATCTCTCAAACATGAAAAAACACAAAAATTTAAAAAAATTGTAAATAAAATCAATTTCTTCATAAAACTCAAAAAAAAATTGAAAAATATATTTTTTAAAACTCATATTTTTATTAGTACTCAAAAAAATTGTAATAACTCAAAAATAACACAATAAATTGAAAATCTCAACAAATATTGAAAACTCTAAAAATTTCTCTATTCTTTGAGAAATCAGTGTAGTTACCCTTTCAAATATATATTATATAATAAAATTGATGATATTGCTCTTTTCTTTAGATTAATTAAAAACAGATAATGTGTTACTGTAATATATTATATGGTAAAAATATATTTCTCATGTCTTATTAATAACTATTATTATTTTTTTATAATTTGTTTATTTTGTTAAATAAATTGAGTAGCGTAGTAGTTCATGTTAGGGTAGCCTAGCGTTTAGATAATTTATTATATAGATTGAAGAGTTACTATTTTTGGTGAGTGTTAGCCACTCAGAAGGAATGAAGATAAATGTTTTAATGTAGAGGATAGTTAAGAACTGCCCTACAACTATCCTGAAGATGTCTGTGGTGAATGGAAGAGGGCGGTATTGTTTGGGCACGAACTGTTGTAATATGGATTTCCCTTCAGGTTCAATTCACACTATCAATTTAATTGAGAAAACTGAGATTTTAATACATAGATTAAGAAAAATTAAGTCATATTTTTTTGGAAAAGAATGATGAAGAAAATTGGCTTATGAAAAAGAATTAATTTACTGTTAAATATAGAAAATTTTATGGGCAAGTACTCGGAAAGTGGGTATTATCAGAGGTGGGCACAGCTAGTGCCTCGACTTGTAGCGCGCGATACAAACGACACTTCTTTTTTGTGTTGCGGCAGCACCGCTACTTTTCAGAAGCGCTATTGGTTTCCTTGCAGTACTGCGCTGCCGCTTCTTTCCAAATCAAAAATATTAAAGCTTTCTGAGCAATCTAGAAGCAAGTCTAAACAAGATCGCGAAATAATAAGTTGTAAGTGACATTCACACAAATCCACGCAGTGCGACCAACTGGCATTCTAAAAGTGATTCACAGTACGAACTACTGATGCTAAAATAATGCTACGCAATGTGAATATTTGATATTAAGACAAAACCCCATAAAACGATCAGCTTACACATCGTCTTACGCTTTTATTCATATGTTTATTTTGCAATAAATTGGCTTTAACTTAATAGTTTGCTTTACAAATATCAGGAAATGTCCATCTGCATTGTGAGTAAATTTACTAAAAATAACTCAAATAATATTTCGGATGTTAGAATAATTTTTACTAAAAGTTACCCATTTTCAGTGTACCAAGGTCTTCTACATCACACTAAAAATGCATAAATGAATGTTTTAAACATTTATATTGTAATTTTTTTTCAACAATGGTGTTTATGGGTAGTTTAACTGCTAATTTAAAGTTTATATCCGGTTTGATTTCCCCTCTCTGCCACCTTTTTCAAAAGACGCTTATCCATCAAATCTGTCATTTCTTAATTTTATCATACGTTATCGTCTTACAAGAGTCTTCGGTTTCCTTCCAGAGCTGAGCTTTCGACGAGAACTGACGTCTTCCCACATACACATTCTGCTTTAGGATGGACCGAAGGTTTTTGATTGGGTTTAAATCTAGAGAGAGACATGGGCCATACCATCAACTTGCCATTGACGAACTTATTACTCCTCAGTAAATTCACAGTTTCCTTAGTAGAGTGAGGAGGACCGTTGTTATGCATGGAAATGACTTTTTTCAACGCCGCAGTTTTCCTTTACAGCCAATGAAAAAATTCACTTTTCAAAAAATTAGAATAATTAACAGAATCTATTTTCACTCCCTGGAAGATCCGATCAGTTCAGTTCATTTCCAATGGTCCCTGCCCAAGTTGTCACACCTCCACTTCCATGTTGTCGTTAAATCGTTGGCGATGTGGTGAGGCATGAGGGAGCAAAGTTTTAGCCCAACCGTCAGGGGGGCGTCGAGAGTGGCACGCATTTTGTTCATGCGAGTACTGTTTGGTAATCATCAGTCTCAAGATACTTCTCCGTCCACAGTAAACTTATGAGTATTCTTCGAAAGAGGTTTGGGGATTATTTTCAGTACCTATTTTATAATGGTGGTTATTGAGAAGTTTTCCAAACCGACACTCTTAAAAACGGCATCTCTGGTTTCCAATGGGATCCACATGAGTTCTCTCTTCATCATGGATAAGTTACGTCTCGTAGCTACTTTGTATTTGCGATTATCTATCGGGGTAATCTTCTTCAGGTGATCAGCAATATATTTCTTCACTGTAGGACTACGTGGGTGCAAATTTAATAAATTCAATTTTACATCATATTTGATATTTCTTGAAAATTAGCTCGGCAGCGCTGCCACTACATTTTGCTGTAACGGCAGCTGCAGCGCTGCTGTTTTTCTAGACATGTAGCGGCAGCGCCGCTACATTAAGCAGCATATAGCGTCGGTGTCAGCGTCGCTGCTTTTTAAAGTAGCACTGCCCAAGGCTTATAGACTATTATGTAAGCCTTGTATGTTATTAGACTATTATGTAAGCCTTGTATGTTATAGACTATTATGTAAGCCTTGGCACTGCCCACCTCTGGGTATTATATTAGGACATGTGATAAGTTAAACAGTATTTTTTTGTTTGTTTTATCACCCACTTACCGATTACTGCGAGGTGTCCGATTACTGCAACGGCAAATTTATATAAAATCTTCATGTAATATCTTCATCTCTAAATTACACTAATATATTATATTTTTTTAGTTTTCCTTCAGTGAAATTAATTCGTATTTAAATACAAACATTGATCATTTCTTTAATATTAATATGAGAACTTTCAAAATATTATTTAGTATCAATAGTATGTAGATACTTCTGAAATTTTCTAAAAAGAATGACAGAAAATAATGTCATCATCAATAGTTTAGTATATCTTGAAAGCACAAGTTTTCTATAAGGAAGTATATAGAAAATAAATCAATCATATACTCAACTATATTTAGTGATAATTTTGAACTCTTTCTTACTTAATACTTTGATAGTAGATACTAACATTCAATATTTTGGTAGTTTAAAGTTATCATTTTCTGATTGATATTATTCTTTTAGATAGTTAATATTCAAAATATAGATGAAATAATTTCAAATCATGGTTTTACACCAGCTAGTTCTCGATACGTAGGTCAATTATTGAACAAATATTCATTTTCTTTGAACAGAATTTTTTTTTCCAATTTTTCTTTTCGAAGTATAAAACAGAAATTTACTTTAGTTGCTGCCTGATAAGTTATTTTGACTGAAATATAATAACGAAATACGTTATTATATGGGTTATAATCTATACTATTGCCTACTATATAATAATAAGAGCCTCGTCTGTTCGTCAGAGCCTCGTACACTTCACATTAAAAGGAAAATGAACAATTTGTTACAGTATCATGGCTACGGGTAACGTTAATATCAATAACTTTGAAAATATGTACAATGGGTCAAAGTTATCGTCCAGTTCTATATTATAGATCAAATAAAAAATACTACATTATTATTGACATTTTAGCACCTAATTTTAATTGGTATATAATACTTTATATGATATCTGCATATCATGTACGTACCAAAATAAAGAACGAATCAAAATATTACAATAAATAATATATTTTTTTTAGACCGAAAATTCGGAACTGGTCGATATGTCGTAACTTACCCTACCTACAGGCAGAGGCTAGGTAGCGTGGGTTTAATAACCTCATCTCTTTCCTACCTCACATGTGTGTAACATAAGTTGCCTAACTGCCAGTTCAGTGACGACTAAAACCATTACTAAAATGCACCGATTAAATTATAACCATATAGAAATATTATAGCTGATAAATAGTTATTTTATGTTAGGTAACGAATAAGCTCAGTTTGTTTTAATATATCTTGTACGATTCACTAAAAAGGAGTGTATTGCCCTGCGGCATAACCCTAGGCAAGTTACACAATATGTCCGCCTCCAAATTTACCATAACAACAATTTAGGTATTTAATGATTTTGTCCTATGTATAGCCTAATACTTACTTTAGATGCAGTTTAAAAATGCATATCAATGAGCACTTTTATAAGAATATCGTATTTGTTAGTATTGTAATTATTTACCTTTGTCTAATTCGCTTCTAATCTCCAAATCGCAGCTGGGGGTTGTTATAGCTAACCTTCATTTCGCATTATTCTCATTCTAACTTCAATTACTATGAAGCAATTATATGTTAGGCTAATAGTTATGAGAATTTACTTAACTTAACCAAATAGAATGATAATTCTTCCAAGCGTATACAGTATAGGTAACGTATATATCGCCATTATTATCAGTTAAAATGTGCGACTGCGATGCGTTTATTATACAACTATTGCAACTCGACCTCGAATTGCTCGTAATCATATATAGGCTATCAATATTCGCATCAATGAGCACGAAGGGTATTTATTTCAATTTAATTATTATATTTTGTTTAAATTAATAACAATATTTAAAGTTATCGATGTTTCAAGATTCAAATTTGAGTATTATAAATTATCTTTATTTTAACATTAACATTAACAACTCAATCTGAATTTATTTTAGTTGTAAACTTATACTAGGATTACTAGGTATAAACTATTAGTCTTTTTACAGCCCTGAAATTAACTAGCAGCAACTAATACTTTACATATCATGTGATGTATCAAAAAACTAAAATGTCATCAATTCATGAAAAAAAGAACAGAATAGTTTTTACTAATGTTACTTTATCTTATTGTACAAAATATGTGTGATTCAATCACGGTAAAGCATCCGTTAGCAACAGTCTACAACAGATCAATATCAACGTATTACAGCATAAATGCATGTATTTATCTACATCGTTTCAAAGTGGTTGATGTATGCTCTGTAGCGAGACCTTGTCCTGCTTATTTACCAATACATACCTACCTTTCATCCAAAGGTTTAATACATTCTCATGCAGCGAGAGAACAAAATATATGAAGTTCGAGGTTTCGAGCTACGACCATTCTGTACGACGTATTGCGCATGAATTCATTACAAAAGTATTGCGTAAATTGACAACCTCTCCATTTAAAATTCTTTCACCATAGCAATAGAGGACGGTATATGGCTTAACCGTCTATGAATTCCATGCAATTAGTATTTATAAATTAAATAATGATCTGACAATTGGGTCAAACGACTTTTGGTAGAAAGTAGATTCCTTTGTCCGTTCTACAGCAACTGATATTGCGATTAAAGTTGCAGTTGTATTCTACATCAGTAATTTTATACTGCGAAATCTCTTTTTAACACGAAACATTGGCAATATCTGGTATTTATCTTGTGAGTTGGGTGATATAAAAGCTATTCATTGAGTATTTAATAGCTATGTAGAAAAGAAGTAGATGCAGTAATGGCACCATGCCTCGCATTGTTTACGCTCACAGCTGATTTTGGTCACGTGATAAGGAGGAGTTTATCAACTGTACAAGAGTGACATTCTACTCTAAGTACTACCTATTTATTCCTTGTTTTTATTAGTAAATCAAATGCTGACTAACTCATATAAATGTAATGATATATATCTAATGTTGCTATGTCTTTATTCTGTAATGTGTCGTATTTGGTATTGAAAGGGAGGAGTCTATTTGACAAATTAGTGTGCATAGGAACCAGCTGATCGATGTACTGACACTTTATTTTATGGTTCTATTTCAATATCCACTTATTTTCTCTGTTTATTACAAACTCAATTGTTTTGAATTTATATTCTTAAGTTATGACTATTTTATATAGAAATTATTGTATCTATATTTGTTGGCTTTAATTATAAAAATAACCTGTAAATTATAAAATGACGTCATATTTTGTCTCAGAAGGTCGCCATTCTGCATCGAGTGAGGTAGTCTATCTGCATTGCTCCGCTTAAATTGCTATATTTTACACTTTCTGATACAATCTTTATTGAAATCATGTCGTCTCCAAGTGCTGGGAAGCGTCGTATGGACACTGATATAATCAAACTGTGAGTTTATTGGTTGTTTGATGTTAATTTTTAGCTTTGTTTAAAGGAGATTGTTTCGTGACGTCACATTTCTCATCTTTCATGCAATTTTTTTGTTCCATATTGTTCTAAGCAGGTTGAGGAAACTAAATTATGTTTAGTCATTAAAGGAATTCACATACCTATTTGTGATTCTCGAATATTGTTGGGTACTATTAAAAGAAATACGTTGATATTTACTAATTTAGTCACTTGGGTCTTGAGTTTTTTAATCCGTTGACCCATGTTGTAAAGTGTGGGTTTGTGTCCTTTGGGATACCTAACCGATAATGTGGAAATTCTAATTTCTTATTAGTAAACTAGGTCTCAAACTTCAGAAACTCTAATTAAATTTTGTAGCTTCAAAACACTCTTCAAATTTAACAAATTAACTAGGTAGGCCTGGTAGTGTCATTGAGTAATAGTAGTTCTGAGCCTACGGCGGCGGCGCCACGCCAATTAGTTCAGTTTATCTGTTTAATATGCAATCACGCCAAAATCTATTTGATCAATTATGCACCACACCAAATCAAATTGATCAATTATTACGGTAGTACCTACCTACCATCCATGTTTCAAAGTGTGGCAGGAAAGTCGCCAGTTTAGTGAGAAAAGGGATCCAGGTCACCACATTTATTTTAAGATACTTTAAAGAAGAAATTTGACTTCCTAGTGAAGATTTTACACTAGAAAATATCCTCATGCTTCATGTCTGATGCATATTATTGCATGTTAATCATTTGAAACTATTTTATGAGTGATTTACTTGTTATTTAGATTTTTTTCAACTTCTTTCACCCCTCAAAAGCCATGTTTTAAAGTGTGGCAGGGAAGTCGCCAGTATAATGAGAAAATTTATCCAGGTCGCCCAAGTAAAATAGTATGTCTCATAAACTCTCCATCTCTCTCCAAAATCACCAAATTTCTCTCCAAAATGATCAAATTATCATAAATTCTCTCCAAAATAACATTATAGCATAGGTGAAAAATAGATATTTCTCTCCATTTGCAATTGAAGGGCTCAAAAGAACAGTCACAATCTCGCCATTAAAATGGCGAGTTATGACATGCTTTATTACCTGGCAGGTCGCCACATTTAAGACTTTTTAAAGGAGCAATTTGGCTTCCTAGTAAAGATTTTACACTTGGAAACATCTTTTGCTTCATGCCTGATACATGTCACCATGTTTGTTAACTCTTGAGACTATTTTGGGAGTAATTAACTTATTATTTACAGGTTTTCCAGCTTATTTAACCCCTCAATAGTCGCCAATATAGCGTCGGACCGGGTGGCTTTGCGCATTTTCCGCATACGTTTATTTTACGAAAAAACTAGTGAAGTCAGCAATCTGATTTTTTGTGTGCAGATAGATGAAGGGTAGACCTAGGTGCACACCAAATTTCAACTCTTTAAGTTCAATAGAAAAAAAGTTTATCATCAAAAAACTGTGCGCAAAGATCGTGGGGTCCACCAGTCTGTATTTGGTGCACAAAATTCCACTGACTATTTGAAAAAGCTGAAAAAATCCACCATAAATTTCCAGTAATTTGGCTGATCCACCAACATTTTGCCCATTTTTCCACCGGAAATTAATGGTAACATAGAAATAAATTGCTAAATATCCACCGACTTTGTCAGAATATTATTTTCAATGAAAAAAAATTCCACCGACAAGTCGGTTGAATTTACCATGAAATACAGTCTGGCGTGTGGATAAACCGGGTGAATTTTGCGCACTTACCTGGTGTATCTGCGCACAGCGAAAGTACACCCAATGTGAAACTGCGCAGTGTGCAAGTTCACCCTATGTATAAACTGTGCATAGAAAATCTAAACCCGATATAGTAAAGTGGGGGATAAAATGTACAAAACAGAAACTTTAGTCTCTTGTGTAATATTTTTTTTTTCAAAACTTAATGATATTTCCATTTTCTTAGTATCTCCAATATCCATTCAACCAAGTATAGTTTTTTGATTTATATTTATCCTGTAAAACAATAAAAAACTAATTCATTTTTTACCCCACAATTGGGGTATAAAAAAAACAAGTGGGGTAAAAACTGAAGTCTTTTTTAGGCCTATAAAACAAGTTTTTACTAGTTTCTGGCATTAGCAAGAATGCTACACTAATAATGAAGCATATAAAACCCCTAAACCTTCCTTTATCAAAATAAAAATCAAAATATGAATAAAAATCCTTTATTGAAAATAAAACCAAATAATAAAACAAAATAATTGGTACAGTTGAGTATGTAACGGTAATTAAGCTCGATAAAGATTACTAATCAAGCCTGATAATATAGTATTAGAGTTTTTCAAGTGCTTTACAAGCTTCCATATCTGAGAAGGTGAAGAGACCCTTGGTAATGTCGGGAGTCTCTGGTCCAAATAGTACAAATGATGTGGAAACTATTTCGATGTCTTTCTTTGTTCTTGAGCACCATTTCCAACAGTTTGGTGAGCTTGATGTATTCTTCTTCAAGAAGTCTATTTCTGCTTTTTTGATGACTGTGTCATCATCATCAGAAAATAATTTGAGCACTTTGCCCTAGAAATACTCTTTTGGATCTGTATAATACACGGCATAATACCTATTAATGGATTGGTCAGTTAACTTAGGAAATGGTACTGGATGCTCATTGACAGTTGTAGTCTTGGAATCACTGGATCCTTCACCATCAGTGTCTTCATTAGAGTGCATGGGTCACCAACAGGGTCATTATTTGAGCGTGTGTGCTGTTGTTCTTCATTGTCATTGGTAGGCAAAATAGCACTCTCTTCGAGATTTTGTAGGCTTATATCACTTGATGTGTTCATTTCATTGATGCTCACATCTGAGACTGTTGTTGATGAATCTGAATCACTTAGTCTTCTTTTCTTGACATTTTGCTTTGTAGAGTTCTTCTTTGTTACTGCTTTTCCTTTCTGTTCCTTATCTTTGAGTTGCCCTAGACACTCTTTATTGCTTATCACCTGTGCCTTCATGCTAAGCCTCTTTCTAGGTCCTGGTGTAGGTGTTGAAGTTCGACCTCTAGATTTCAAAACTTCAACTAGTGATGTTTCTGTTTCCTTTGCTACTAGTGAGATGCAATATTTCATACCTGTTGGGGCTCTTCGTTGTAGCTCTTGACAAAGAAGATTGGTGCTGGCTTTAGTAAGAGCTTGTGTGCCAGAAGATTCTGCAACCAGAGAGTCTGACCAACTGCTGCATCCAGGAACAGGATCCATGTCCACCTCAGGTGATGGTTCTATTGCTAGAGGACTGTTTGGTGCCATTTGTTCATCCTGTTCTCCAATAGGACCAGTTTCAGGAAGAGGCTCTTGTTCTAAAATTGGATTCTCATCAGCATGAAGAGGTTTTCCTTGAAGGACCCATCTGTCATATGTTTTCATCTTAATTGGGTCCAGTCTTGACACATCATACTTTTCCCGGTTTAATGGATGAATACCGGTAGCTCTAAAGCCTGCAATTACATTGTCCTCTGACAAGCCTGTCCTCCAAATGCGAGAAATGAGATTGACAAAACCTGCTTTGCGTAGAGGCTCTCTTGCGCCTGTTTCCTGCACTTTCTTTAATAGTTCAATAACATTTTAGGGGTAAATAATGAACACTTGTGGGGTAAATAATGAACACTTGTGGGGTAAATAATGAACACTTGTGGGGTAAATAATGAACAAAATCTGTTCATTATTTACCCCACAAATCTTAAAAGTTGGGGTAAAAAGTGAATGCTGGGGAGGGGGGGGGAAGAATGTTCCATAGGATTATTTAAAGATAGGAGTGTGTGGGGGGGAGGTCTTGTTCATTTTTCTCCCCTCAAATTGCTCAAATCCATAACATGGGGTAAATAATGAACAAGTTTCTATAATAAAAAAAAAGTTTGGCGTTATTTTTTTGGCCTCGTAATATGGGTTCTAGGTAAATTACTCTCGCATGCCAGTCGTATGTCAATAAAATCTGTAAAAATTACCAAAAAATACAAGGCATTAAGTTCCTATCTTCATAATGTCCAATATTAAATATTTACCCCCCAGGGGGGCTGTTCACTTTTTACCCCAACATGGGCTGTTCATTTTATCCCCCATTTTACTATATGCTATACAACTGCTGTGAATCTGCCCCAATCTTCTATGCAACTGCCCCAACCTGCTGTGAGATTGCCGCGAGTCTGCTGTGGAATTGGCGCGAGTCTGCTGTGGAATTGGCGCGAGTCTGCTGTGGAATTGGCGCGAGTCTGCTGTGGAATTGGCGCGAGTCTGCTGTGGAATTGGCGCAAGTCTGCTGTGGAATTGGCGCGAGTCTGCTGTGGAATTGGCGCGAGTCTGCTGTGGAATTGGCGCGAGTCTGCTGTGGAATTGGCGCGAGTCTGCTGTGGAATTGGCGCGAGTCTGCTGTGGAATTGGCGCGAGTCTGCTGTGGAATTGGCGCGAGTCTGCTGTGGAATTGGCGCGAGTCTGCTGTGGAATTGGCGCGAGTCTGCTGTGGAATTGGCGCGAGTCTGCTGTGGAATTGGCGCGAGTCTGCTGTGGTATTGCCGCGAGTCTGCTGTGGTATTGCCGCGAGTCTGCTGTGGTATTGCCGCGAGTCTGCTGTGGTATTGCCGCGAGTCTGCTGTGGAATTGCCGCGAGTCTGCTGTGGAATTGCCGCGAGTCTGCTGTGGAATTGCCGCGAGTCTGCTGTGGAATTGCCGCGAGTCTGCTGTGGAATTGCCGCGAGTCTGCTGTGGAATTGCCGTGGTATAGGTGTATCCGGGATGAATATCACAGGTTTACTAATGAATAAGAGCTCTTTAACTTTATTAATAAATGTGCGCAAGTCCACCCGTGAATTAAAATATTCCCAGGGTGTACTTGCGCATCTAGTATATTTGTTATATCTCAATAATTTATAATTATTATTAAAATCATCTTACATGACGTTAATCTGCAGTAAATTATGTGTATGTAACGTAAATTGCAATCAAATTGGAGCATAATTATCAACACTACAGCATAGTTTGTGGAGATTCGATTCTAGTCCAAAATAATTATTTTGTTATAAAAAACATAGGTCTCTGTTTGAACACTTAGTATCTATACTTAATCTCTTACGATTTTCGTGAAATTTATGGACTAGGGGGTTTAAGAGCTGCTCTTTCCAATGGTGTTGTCAGATTTGAAATATTTTCCCGCATTCGCCTTCAATTACCGATGTGCAACTTCTCCCGGAATGTTGAAGTGCGCAAAGCCACCCGGTCTGACTCTACTGGCGACTTTGTCCATACTCTAAAACATGGCTCATAAGTTGCCAGTGACTTTGTCCTTACTTAGAAACATGGCCTACCATTTACCAACAGTAACCAACCAACCAAACATGTTCAAACTTTAGACATTTAACATTAGAACAAGTTTTAAGTTTAGCAAAACACTACTAATCCAATTTTACTTTCGACTTGCTAATTTTCAGTCAGAAGAAAAAGAATGTAGCTATGCAGTTTGTTTTGAATGCTAACTGGGTAGGTATCATCAATTAACTACTAAATATTCCAGTAAAGGTACAAAATTAGAGAAACTAATTATAGAAACGTTTTTATACTTCAGGAAACGATTTAAATCTTAAATAAAGACCGAAAATGCATTATTTGTTTATAAAATTCAAATTGGAAATCGAAACAAAAAGTGTACAATCACTTTCTTCAGCGTCAGATTAGTGTTTCGTACAATTGTTGAACTAAGAAAATATTAAAAACTTTAATAAAGCATATAGAATAATAGAAAAATATATACTGAACTAAATTTTATGCAGTTTGCAGATTAATGATCCTAGACCATAGTTCTACAATATTATTTATTAAACTCATTTTTTTCTGGAGCCTGGAGAGGACCTTTAATGATTACTCAATAAAATGAAAACTAATGTGTTAAAACAGTTTCAATAAAACCTATATTGCTTTACCATATAAGTTTCAGCCTAGTTGTAAACACTACTAGGTAAAAATTAACTTGATTATTAATCGGGAATCGTTACATTTGGATAGAATCGGAATCGTTAAAAATCTTGGTATCGTTCCATCACTAAACTACACATCTCTTCACAAGCACATACACACCACATTCACACAACGAGCTCTAGACTCCTTCCCTCCTAACAGACTCCTTGGGTCTAGGCCTCCAGCCATCGACACCCTAGTGAGTCATCCTTATCTCTGTGTGATCCAGACTGTGCTTCATGGTAAATTCCACCGACTTGTCGGCGGAATTTTTCTCCTTTGAAAATAATATTCTAGGCAAAGTCAGTGGATTTTTTGCTACTTATTCCTATGTTATCATTAATTTTCGGTGGAAAAATGGATAAAATGTTGGTGGATGAGCCAAATTATTGGAAATTTATAGTGGATTTTTTCAGCTTTTTAAAGTTAGAAAAGTTAGAATTTTGTTCACCAAATATAGACTGTGTGTGATAGGGTTACCCTATCACGTCTGAGATGTGGCCACCATCCTTCCCTTCCTTACTCAGGGTTGGTTAGGGGAAACCTCAAGGAGGTTTTTTTAGTTTCCCCCAGGGGAATCTGGGGGAAACCTTGGTAGTCTGTTAATGATAAATGTAAGTTTACATATTGACCATTAACATGTATTACAGTAGCTATATGTCAAATGAATCATTGAGTCTAATGATCAATAAATGCATAATATGATAATATATTGGTATAACTACTTGTAATTAATTTATTCATCAATTAAAAATCATAATTGCCAAAATTATAATATTTAAATATCTCTAATGAATGATGATTAATATAGGTAGTAATCATCATTTCATTCCCATCATCCCATGACATGTGCAATGTTAACTTTAAGGTATTGTAATTTTTATGGAACCAGTTCAGACTCCAGAGAACCAGAGTGCTCTATACTCAGTGACAAGTCGTAATTAATCTTGCTAGTTACCACTGCAAGTTATATAATTGGCTATATTAAGATGTTAGAACTATTTACCGAAAGGAAGCATGTAGTACCAAATAATGGCAAATATAAAAGTTTAGTTTTGTCATATTTATCTACAGTGAACAATAAAAGAAATTACAAATATTGAATATCAGTATATTTGATATTACTATCCCTTAGTTATGATGTTATCACAGTTTCTCACCAAGAAGTTATTATAAATCAAAGGAACACATAGACTTTGTGAAGGGGCACATAGACTTTGTGAAGGGGCACATAGACTTTGTGAAGGGGCACATAGACTTTGTGAAGGGGCACATAGACTTTGTGAAGGGGCACACAGACATTGTAAAGGAGCACACAGACATTGTAAAGGAGCACACATACATTATAAAGGAGCACACATACATTGTAAAGGAGCACACATACATTGTAAAGGAGCACACAGACATTGTAAAGGAGCACACAGACATTGTAAAGGAGCACACAGACATTGTAAAGGAGCACACAGACATTGTAAAGGAGCACACAGACATTGTAAAGGAACACACAGACATCGTAAACGAGCATAGTGACATCATAAAGCCCTTGGATAAGTAATAAGTATAGCTAATTTAGGTTTCCCCCAGTTTCCCCCAATTTTTCAGTTTCCCCCAAATGTTTTTTTCAGTTTCCCCCATTTTGGGGGAAACCTACCTTGCCAACCCTGTCCTTACTACATGCACAGGATTCCAAGATCTGACTCTGATCGGTGCGACTTCTGTCAAGCCGATCAGGGCACGATTTCTCACACAATGTCAATCACTACACCTACAAAGGACTACACACACTCTTAAATCAGTTTGCTTTCAAACAGGGCCACTCAATCGATGCAGCCCTGCATGCCTTTGTTCAAAAGCTTGAAAAAGCAGTGTTCAACAAACAACTTGCCCTCGTCCTGTTTTTGGATATTGAAGGTGCCTTTAGCAACGTTTCTCTGGCGGCTATAAGGTCCGCTATATTCAATGCAGAAATAGAGATACACTTGGATCATGGGGATGCTCAAGAGCCAAAGGGTCACAGCTACTCTTGGTGATTATAGCATCTCTGTTCGTTTGACTAGGGGTACACCACAAGGAGGAGTTCTCTCACCACTCTTATTCAATCTGGTGAGGAGTGAACTTCTCAGGAAACTGACTAATGTGTCGGGAGTTTATGTACAGGCTTACGCTGATGATGATGAAAATGGACCAATGACACTTGCCGACGGTGTGGTCTTGCCCCAGAGACAAGGACTCGCATTGCTGAAGAATGCCCTTCTTATCACAGGACTAGGGACTCTCCTCTGGATGGAGTTCTAACAGACCTCCACAGAATTACTAGGACTCTCAGCTTTTGGCATCTTTCTACCTTTCTTGAAAGAATTGGGAGGCTGGAAGATTTCAACGACTAGTCTCTAAATCGGTTCAATGGGGATTTAGTACCGATGTGCCCACCTTCGGCCTGAGTGCTCACCCGCTTTCACTACGGCGAGCGTGGATCCTCCCATGAATAATAATTTGGTGACAATTTTTTAATTAATTCCTATGTTTACATGTCTTGAAAGGATTAGTAGACTCGGCATTGACAATTTTTTTTTATTATACTCAAGCTTTCAATTCATCATCAGGAGAGGTACATAAATTAAAAAGAAATGTTTACATGTAATTATTGGAGATTTTTGAGACAAATTTTTACACTTCAAGATTGTACAATGTTCCGGCAGAGGTGCTTCGGGGGCGGCATTCCCGCTGCTACATCTAACTTGTATGAATTTTTATTATTTACACCTCAGACCAAAAGTTTATAATTGTTACCCTATAAAACTAGTACAGTTTTTATGGTCAATTTTATTTTCTATTCCAAATTAAACATCTCAATCAAAGAATTAAACTATGTAGTTGAGGTATTTTTGTGATTTAGGTCTGCCTCCAATTTTCGATATTTTAACACTTTACATAGATAAAAAAAGAGACATTTTAAGACGTTTTTCAGGAATACTATATGTTAAGGAAATGCTTCGTTTTCGAGATGTAGCACAATTAAGTTTCCGGTAGAAATAACATTGAGTATTCAGATATAACTAGGCTTTTCCATCTTTTAGATTTTAGGGACATGAAACCGTTATTATAGTTCGCTGTATCTGCTAGTTTGTTGTACTATGCACTTCATGAATCATGATTGTTTAGACATTCACATACATCAGATATGAAGCATAAGGATGTTTTTAAGTGTAAAATCTTCACTAGGATCTAGGTAGTCAAATTTCTTCTCTAAAGTGTCTTGAATGTGGCGACCTGGATTCATTTTCTCACTGAACTGGCGACTTTCTTACCACACTTTGAAACATGACCTAGCAGGTGGTCCGGGAGGTGGCACATGATAGACACATTTACCTAGCAGGTGGTCCGGGAGGCGGCACATGATACACATTTACCTAGCAGGTGGTCGGGGAGGCGGCACATGATAGACACATTTACCTAGCAGGTGGTCCGGGAGGTGGTACATGATAGACACATTTGATGTTATATGTGATGTTATGTCTGAAATAAACTGCAAATGTACCTTTCCAGACCTCCAAACCCAGTTTGCAAAGCACGTCCATGTAGCAAAAGATCCTAGTTTGTATTTTGTGCACAAATTCCCATTGACTTTTCAAAAAGCTGAAAAAATCCACCAATAATTTGGCTGGTCCACAAACATTTTCCCTATCCATCTACCAAAATTGATGGTAACATAGGAATAAATATCGGAAAATCCACTGACTTTACTAGAATATTATTTTCAAAGAGGGAAATATTTCCATGAAACCAAGTAAAATAGTATGGCTCGTAATCTCTCCATTTGTCTCTCCAGCTCTCTCCTTAAATCACCAAATTTCTCTCCATGATCAAATTTTCATAAATTCTCTCCAAAATGATATTGTTGCATTTTCAAGTTAATAGCTGTGCAAAATGACACTCACCTAAACTTTTATTAGGCTGGCATATTTTTGCATTACCAATTTTTTTTTAAATGCTGTCTTTAATGTGAATATGACTTTATAGAAATGAACTACAACTATTTCAGCCAGTTGTAAACCATCAGAATGATGAAGCTTGGAGTTCCTAATTGCAGCAGAGAGTGTTCTGGTTCTACCCTCTCAAGTTATGAACACTGCTTTGTTCTGAGTTTTAAATTTTCATAGGATTGCAAACTTAATCAGCAACAAAATTTTATTCACTTGTTAAGACATGGTAGACAGTTACAGCCAGATATTTGCACGTAATTTGCGGACAATAGCACAGAATCAATAACGTAAATGAACTTAATTAATTCAGAAAAGATACCTACTATGAAATAAATAATTCAGAAAAGATACCTACTATGAAATAAATAATTCAGAAAAGATACTTACTATGAAATAAATAATTCAGAAAACATAACTACTATGAAATAAATAATTCAGAGGAGATACCTAATATGAAATAAATAATTTAAAAAAAATAACTACTATGAAATAAATAAATAATTAATTAATACATTCAGCCAGACAGATTTTAAGCAGTTTTAGTAAACGAATATATGATTTTAAAGTACATGAAAAGTGAAAACTGGTAAAAACAATTTTTTTTAGAAATTACAATAGGGCAAATCACGTACCATTGGCCAGCCCCACATCCCTGGTCACACAAGAAAAAAACGACCCTACAACTGCCATCCCACCTGGCATCCATGATACCTGCAGGTATCACGGATACCAAGCAAAGCAAACACAAAATAACAAATACAAAATCGCCCCTCCCACACAACCGAAGATGCGAAACCGACTGTCAACTCGTAGCTCACCCTAGTATTGTTTTTAGGCATATGGGTAAAGCTAAATAAGGAACTAACTGTTAAATGAACTAGCTATAAGTAAATCCTAAATCTTGCAAATTTTTAACTAACTCACATGGTATAGATTTTCCTCTCACAATATCAAAACAATGGCACGAATTTAAGGCAGTTGTTTACAGTATGATAAGTTTAAAAAGACTGAATTAATTGCAGTCACGGCATTAGGTAAAAATAAGGAGAACACAAAACTCGCCTATCAATACCCAAGGAATAAATTTAACAATTCCAATTAGCCAACAAGAACATATAACTAAATTCAAAATGCTAATTAGCCAACAAGAATATAGAAGGAAATTTTAAAAAGTTAACAAACAAGCACATAGAGAAATCTTTAAAATAAACATTATAATTAAGTATATACAGGGTGTCCCAGAAGTAACTGACCCTTTTAATTTTCTAATTAAACAAAAACTAAGGAGGCCAGGTTGTTAAAATAGGTTTCAAATCAAAGAAAAACATTTTCATGGTTTATTAAGACTATTTTTTGAAAACAATATCTTTTAGATGATGACCACTGACGCTTCGACAACTTTGCGCTCTTTTCACTGTGTTTTGCATGACCATCCTCAGCGTATCAGGCGAAATTCGAACAATTTGATGAGTAATGTTGTCCTTGAGTTCCTGCAAATTTGATGGATTTGTCACGTAGACTTTTGACTTAAGGTATCCCCACAGAAAAAAGTCAGCTGGAGTCAAATCTGGGGAACGAGGAGGCCATGAGACGTTACCAAATCGTGAAATCAAACGGTTTGGAAAAGTCTTCTTCAACAATGCCATTGTTTCTCTTGCTGTATGGCTTGTTGCTCCATCTTGTTGAAACCAAGTATTGCGCAGGGCTCTTCACCTCTTAATTCTTGGAATAAGAAATTCTCTTATCATAATTCGGTATCGTTCACCATTAACTGTTGAAGTTGTTCCATCATCACTTTCGAAGAAGTAAGGACCAAACACCGTGGAGGCAGTTATTCCACACCACACAGTGACACGAGGAGAGTGCAGCGGCCTTTCCTGGATTTCTTGAGGGTTTTCGTTGCTCCAAATCCTTGAATTATGCCTATTAACGTGGCCAGACAAGTAAAAATGAGCTTCATCCGAGAATATGACGTTGTCGTTAAACGAGGCCTCCTCGCACAAATGAAGAAAGGATTCTGCATATTCAAGCCGCTGTTGAGGATCATTTGCCGTTATTTCCTGAATCAGTTGGATTTTGTACGGATATAATTTCAGCTCACTCCTTAAAATGCGTTGTAATGATGATCGACTAACAGATAATTGAGTTGAACGTTTCCTGATTGAGCTCTTGGGATTAGCTGCAACATCTGCAGAAACTATGTTGATTACTGCTTCAGTACGTATTGATCTTAATCTTCCACATCGTGATCGATCACTAACACTGCCAGTCTCTGTGAACTTACGATATAGAGACTTTATTGTGTTCTTAGAGGGACTTGTTCTTGTATGAAACTGTATTCGGAAGTCACGCTGCACTTCTGCTACTGAAAATGTTCTCATGTAGACTTCCAGAATCCTTATTCTTTCCTCTTTGCTGTGCCGAATCATAATGGGCTGTTGGTGTTGACGAATAATGAGAAGTTCTTTAATCCGTTCTGGAAGTCTCGCTAAATGGCTGATTCGTATGTGTGATACGGACTTAATTACCATGAAAATTATTATCTTCCATTCAAACTGGTTTTAACAACCTAGTGCTCCTAGTTTTTGTTTAATTAGAAAATTAAAAGGGTCAGTTACTTCTGGGACACCCTGTATTATATGAAGGCTCATAGCCAACACAGAGAGTAGGGTTGTGATGAGACTTGAAAATGCGCAGTTTATGATGGCTTGGACATTGGAGTTTGGAAGACCTTCCCTTGTGCCTGTGCCTTGTGGCATCAAGTTGAACTCAGAATGGTAGCTGTATCTCTCTTTACATGAGCTAAGGGAGTAAGATCAGCAAAAGGAGGTAGATTCAAGGAAACAAAAGATGAAAACAACTGGAATAGAGTTTATATCATATATGAATGAAGAGATGTGTAAATGAAGATTAAGGTAGAAAATAAAGAACAAGATTGAAAAAGAGCTACATAGTTACATCTTGTATAGTAGAAAGGAAGAATAATATGATTGAATTTTGAATAACTAGGATATTAAAATGTCAAAAATGATAAGCAGCAGAGGAGATACTGAGGAATTTCTTACTCAATCTAGTTGTGATTTAATTACAGTTGTAAACAGCATTTCAAGGTTTTAATTTCATTATTTATTATGTCAGGTATTTTTGTATGTAAATAAGAGTCCCCTGTTTTATTTTTCATCCCAAAGTTATGTTTGGATTTTTTCCAAATTTTGTAGGTGATTTGTAGACAAAAGAAGTGATGGTCATTTTCAATCCTAGGACTGATGTTTTCACCAAAAAATTCTCATTCTAATTTACTGTGATCAGCTTAACTTTGCAAAACCTGAATTTTGTAGAAAAACAGCTTACAGTCATTACAACGAATCCTCATAACAGATGTTCTCTCGAAATACCAGTTTCTTGTGGGAGACTGCTTGTTGCTTTTCTCGGTGATTTCTCGAGGCATTCTTGCTAATCTGAATATTCTCAGGAATGATGGCTGAATGGTGTCAACCACTGAGGTATCTGCCAGATTTCTTGTCTCCTTAAAATGCCAATCAACCGCTGAATTGTCCTTCTATCAGGTACAATGTTCCTGTTAAAATCTCCCCTCATTGCTGATGCATCAGAAAATCTTATTTCACCGAGCAACACACCTAATTACATCACACTGCAACATCAAGATAACAAATGAATACAGTTTTGGTTTGGAGTCATAAAGTTAACTTTACTGACTATTGGTGGACATGCCCTATTTACATATGACATAACCTATTAGCGCTATTATTTAGGAATAGAATAGATTGTTTATATTTCAGCTATTTGCTGTTGGTATTCATTGAATTCTACTACAGTGTGATTAAATAATTTTCATCTGCTATTGCATAGTGTATTCATATTGGTGTCAAAAGAAATTCCCAGGCCTGTTGACTACGTATCACCTGAAAAATAGAAAATAAATGTAAAACACAACTTTCTGATGAAAAACTAAATAGACTGCTTTTTTGGACCACCTTGTATATATTAATCCAAGCCAGCTAATAAAGCATGGCCTTTAGTTCCCCTTTATGGTTGTATATTTTTAGCCCTTCAATTCCACATAGCAAGAAATATTATGAAATATCTAATTTTCTCTTTATTTTGTAGCCTAATGCTATTTTGGAAAGAATTATCATAAATTGAACATTTTGGAAAGATTTCATTTGAAATGAGCTGCAGAGAAAATAATCATGACCCTACTATTCCTCTTGGGCTCTTTTTTTTTGTGTGATGGAGGGAAGAGAAAGGGGATGGTGTCATTTGAGCCTATATTGTTGTCATCTGAATTATGTTTTATATTTTTATCATGTTTACAGTCTTATCATTTTCCTTAACGCAACCTGCATTTTGGAGGATGTTAGATGTTAGATTTGGTGTTAGGTTGGCTAGTAGGCTTCGTTTACCATCACCTCTCTTGTAGACCACTTTCCTTCCTGACTGTTTTTTCTGGTCCTTTGTACTTCATTTCCTTTTGACATCAGCAATATGGCTTTTGGCTCCGAAACAGATGTTTAACCCCTACTAAATTAATTTTGATATCAGCATCATGGCCTTTGGTTCTGAACCCAATTGTGGTATTTGATTTAGTTACCTAATGCAATTTAGTTAGTAGATTAATAATTATTTATTGCCTTCTTTATGAATATCTAATCACTTTGTTTTACAGGATTGAGAAGAAGTATGAGGTCACCATGCTGAATGGACTGAATGAATTCTGCGTGAAGTTTTACGGACCCCGTGAGAGTGAGTTCTAGTCTATGAATAATGTAAAGCTGTTTAGAAAAATTTATACAATTTTTTTGCATTCTTAACTCTGTCAACCTTTGTTATGAACTTATGATATATAAAAACTTGGTAATGTTACAGTAGGCATGACGGTTGACTTTTATCTTCATTGTGCAGAAAGTAAAAAGCTCTGAACTCATTTTTCTTTTTGATATTTGTTATAATAACTCTTTTCTTGAAATAATATCCTACCAGATGTAGCTAGGGTAAGTTACAAACTATCAGTTGGTACCACATCTTCATTTAAGAAAAGTGATATTTTTTAATTGATATTCATGATGCCTGCAGGTGACATCGATACCAATTAAAATGTGTTATTTTTTATGGCCGAAATGTGGACTGTTCAGTAATTCATACCTTACCCTACTCACTCCCATTTGCAGCTCCTTACGAGGGCGGTGTTTGGAAAGTGAGGGTACATCTCCCTGATCACTACCCATTCAAGTCCCCTTCCATTGGCTTCATCAACAAAGTTTTCCACCCTAACATTGATGAGATGTCTGGCACAGTTTGTCTCGATGTCATCAACCAGGCTTGGACAGCTTTATATGGTAATGTTGCATGCAATTGGCTAATATTTAAATATTGTCACAACCTAATTGACTTCTCCTCAGTAACCAATTTCAATATTTATCTATTAAAGTAATCACTTACTCAAGTAACAAGTTACCTAAACGTTTTGAATAAAACTTATCTAATTTTGGAATCTATATTTTGTTTTTGTTGTATCTAACTACCTAAATATGTTTTTTGAATTCTGATTCTGTTGAATAGTTTGGAAAATAGAAAAAAAAAGTTTTACAATAAATTTGTAATCTTTCTGATGAATTTCTTAATTTGAAAAGAGTAAAATTAATTAGAATTCTGTGGAATTTTAAAACTCAGAAGGCTTAAAATAAAGTTAATTTTTATCATAATTTATAAAACTGACATAATAATCATTTTCAAATTATCTGTAATAAGAGTTAAAAATTTGTACAAAATTTATTTAAGAATATAATAATGTAAATTTTAGAGATGTAGCTAACTCATAGTATAGTTACTATTGGCTACTAACTTAATATTTGTCAGGATATTAAGCAGGAAACCACTCATGAAATAATCAATTTTATCATAATTTGGTATTAACTGAAATGAATGTAAATATTTTTTAAACCTCTTATTTATTTTTACAAAACCTGAACAAATTTTTTACATGAAATGATGTAGTAAAGAAACTGAATTTAATGGAATCATTTTTTGAGTTTTCTGTCTCAGATTTTCATATTTATAATTTTGTTCTAGCAAGCAACATATTAGAGTTAGAAGTTACTTATTACTTTGGGAATTAGAGAAACTGTTTTTGTATCTTTTTAGAGGTTAAACAGTTGAACTACCAACTGCATGTTATATTTGAGTTTTACAAGCAGTTCATTTTCGATTGTTGGTAACATGGATAGTGTTTTTCTTCTATAGATATTAGATAGATAGCTAGTAGCTATATGTTTGATAATATTGATGTTCATACACTTAGTTCAGAACCTCTTTTCTCAGAATTAGTAATAGCTAGGTTAGATAATTTATCAGGTAGCTAGCCTTGTAATTCTACATGGTCAATAAGGATGGGTAAAATTTGATGGGAGTTTGTCAATTCCTAGACTCGAATGAATGCAAAAATATATTTCTCTATGTTAACACATAATTAATGAAATAATCGAGTCACAACCATCTATTTATGTTCTTTGTTCATATACGCTCAGTTGTGAAAGAGTTACCATAATGGAAAATAATTTATCTATTCCTCAATTCAATTGGCTCTATTTCTGGAATTGAGAGTTGCTAGAATATAGATATGACAAGTCAAATTGTTAGCCAGGTTCGAGGGTTGATAGTTTGGAACAATGTTTCTACAGTATGTGTAAGATATTATTATCCCTGCTTGGATACATTTATTCTTTTAGGCAATTTGAGTTCGATATGGTACTCGAGCATTTTATCTTAAATTGCGTAGTTTATTCTTATGGTTTTTGGTTTGTTCACTCTCTGACTAGTTAGTAGACCTTTTAATAACCCTTGATTGTTTTGCAAAATAGCTTTTCATACAAAATTTAAATAACTAAATATAATCATTAAAACATCATAGGATTATGTTACTCAGTTCAGAGTAATAGCTAGCTTATGCAGTGGTTAAATAAAAACTTCTATTCAAATTTTAAAAAGGTACAAATTCTTGACATATATCTATTGCAATATTGACTCGTTCTTAATTTAGAGCGTTGGATTAATATTTTCAAATTGACACCATCAGTATTTTGTTACTAGTGTGTACTATAACAGCTATATGAATAAATAAAATGATCAACTAGCTACTCTGAGCAATATTCATAATGCCTATGTGAATTTAGCTACATCATACTGTTGGTTGAAATACCAAAGTAAAATGCTCTAGGAAAATATATATGGATGTAAAGTAACCACTGCAGTTTTATAACATTCAATGTTCTTATGCAAAAATTACAAAGAACTCAATGTTATCATATTTATGTCATCTTAGATCTTCATATTAAAGACTAGGTAGGACCTAAACCAAACTGCATTATTCTGAGTAGCTATTTGCATGGAAGGTTTTTTCAGGCAACAATCCATCATTTTACAAAAAATCTTTATTTTATCTCTATTGCTGAGTTGTATTTTTAATACATGGTAGATTCCTAATTTAATTCTAAGTCTTATAGAAAATGCTTCTCAATCAGAATTTATTCTTGCGTTTTTTTATTTAGGCTGAAATGAATCTATTGACATCAATAACTTGATATTAATTAAATCTCTGCATCATTTCCATTTACGAGTCATTCAAAGTACCTTCCTTACAGACCTGTCAAACATCTTTGAGAGTTTTCTGCCCCAGCTGCTCACATACCCCAACCCTGTGGACCCCTTGAACGGAGACGCTGCTGCAATGTACTTACACAAACCTGATGACTACAAGAAAAAAGTAGCTGGTGAGGGAGAGATGTAACACATTACTGTGTGCTTTTGCACTTTTCTTTTATTTAGCAATTATTAGTAAGCCGACCCAAAAATAGATACTTTTGAAGTTCTGACAAATTTTACACCAATCTAATAGGTGCAATTGATTCTAAAGGGCCGTACATACGTAGGGTTTTTTATAAGTCTTTCCGCCAGACTATTTACTAAGCTACTCCTACTTTTTACGAGAATTTAAGAAAAAACTATATAATTGTAATTTATTTTAGTTGGTATCCATGATACCTGAAGGTATCATTGATACTAACTGAAATAAATAATAATTATATCGTAGCTAAGTGATCATCACATTTTACTTTCGATATTTTAAAATTGATCTGGGTTCACCAATAAATTTGTAAGATTTGAAAATAAAGAGTTTAGCAAACAGTGATTAGTGAAATTAGCATCATTCATAGGTTATTTTGTGGTAGTACACCATCACAGTGACTGTTTTTCTGATTGTACACCATCAAAATACTCGAGTCAAACAAATTGTTTGTCCACTATTTATATATATACATTAATTAACATTCTAATTTGGGAAGATTTTATACTTAAAATGTGAAAAAAAGATTGTAGAATTAATAATTATTTACTGACAAATTTGGTCTACATTTAATTTCGATTTCTTTTTTTCTTATATATGGTTATCCAATTATTTAATTTGTTTAGTAAGTAGGTTTTTTATTATATTGCCTGATTAATCTAAAAATCACCTATGTTTCCAATTGGTTAACTAATTGTTTTATGGTCTCTCGTCTTATGTTGATGCTTTATCACAGTTGTTCAACTCTGTTTCTTTTCTCAGACTATGTCCGTCGTTACGCCACTGAAGAGGCTCTCAAGGAGCAGAAGAAGAATCAGAAGAGTAGTTCAGCAGCAGGTAAGTCCCTCGAAACTAAGGGTGTGATAGTTAGGAAAGACAAAAATCTGGAAGAGCTAAGGAGACATCATATTACTTTTGACACATTAAGTGTTTTTTTCTGTTGTTAGTTGCAAACCATTTGTTTCTCCTATTTAAGAATCAAATCTTCAAACGGCAACTGTGCATCTCCTTTTCTGTATAATATCTCTCTCTCCCTTCTCCATTAAATAGGTCCTCTTTTTCTCTGGAGTCTTAAATCAGTATATTTTTTCCTCCCTCACAGGCGGAGCTCAGCAAGACAGTGACGACTCAGACACGGAAAGTTCGCTCACAGATTTCTCTGAAGACGAAGCACAGGATATGGAGTTGTAATGCAGAAAATGCGTTGAAATGACAAAACTGTTCCATGGCTAGTAGCCAGAGTTTGGAAATGTGTAGTTAGGTTGAGAACGAGTGTCAGGCAGTTTGTTATAAGATAGCTAGGTATTTATTTTCCCCATTTGGTGAAGCACCTCAACTTTCACGAGTTTGTCTAGTTATAAACTGCCATTCTCGTGAATGGCGAGTGCATCGCTTTCTCGTGAATGGCGAGTGCATCCCTTTCTCGTGAATGGCGAGTGCATCCCTTTCTCGTGAATGGCGAGTGTAGCTATCTCTTTCTCGTGAATGGCGAGTGTAGCTATCTCTTTCTCGTGAATGGCGAGTGTAGCTATCTCTTTCTCGTGAATGGGGAGTGTAGCTATCTCTTTCTCGTGAATGGGGAGTGTAGCTATCTCTTTCTCGTGAATGGGGAGTGTATCCATCTCTTTCTCGTGATTGATGAGTGTATCTATCTCTTTCTCGTGATTGATGAGTGTAGCTATCTCTATCGTGATTGATGAGTGTCTCTCGTCTTTCCTTCTCGTGATTGGCCAGTGTCGTTGACTCTCGATATCAACTCTCCACCCATATCTACTCTCTGTTTTCTGAACGTTTTGTCAGTCAAGTGTAATAATATTGTGATATAATAAATAGCAAAATAGAGGAATATTACGAGACAGATATCTGAGGCATAACTTTTTAGATTTTTCTTTGTTAGGTAGGAATTCGAAGTGGGTTGTTTTTATTGTGCTCGATAGACGAAAGTTTTTATTTGTGTATGATTGGTATCTGCGTACTTTTTAATGATTGGTTTGTACCGATTGTGATAGAATGTTAATGCTGTATTTTCTTTATAATAGCTACCTATCTGTTCTTCATAATTTGCCAGATGTTTTATTGCCTTTTTCTATTTAGTTTTTGCTGCTGACAAAGATGAGTATCTCTAGTTTATTGGTACTAATTATTGCTAAATCTCAGTAAATTTAGTATGAAATCTAATTGGGGTTTCAAAATTACAAAGAAAACCAATTTATCGAGTACAAACTTCAACTTACAAACATCCATTAAACTTCGTCTATAATTGAGTCTAATTCTTGATTCAAATCTTCAAGAATGGTCTATTTCATTTTTCTGGCAATATGATGCAAATTTTAATTTGTTGGTGTTTATTTGTTTTGGAATCAGTCTTAAATTCTTTTTATTGTTAGTGCCGGCTTACCACATCTTGTACATAGCTTATGAGAAAAGACTGACAAAATAGTGTCTGGTACCTAGGTTTTGAAGTGTATTTATACTTTTGACATGTGTCTATGACAATTTTTATATCCGTTAACGGAAGGAATAGCTATAACTTTTTTTGTTCAAAATTTGGAATTAAGTAACTCTTCTTCCAAACCATTAAATTAACTAGCTGTTACACTAGCTAATTCCTTCAGTAAAATCAAACTTGTCTCATGGGTAGAAGATGGTATTTCAATTGTATTGAATATACTTCGTCCTAGGTACCTAGATATATTTATATAAATAGAAGATTTATTCAATGCTATGTTTTGTAAATAAATGTACCTTGTATGCTACAGAAAGTGATCATTCAAACTGATATTTACAAAGCATAGGTATTGTTATATGAAGATTTGTAAATATTACTTCCTATGCGGTGGTTTGCATCTGTGTTTTGATTATTTCTGATTTCTTTGCCAAAATTTCTATCACTACAGTAACATCAACTGTTATTATACAACCAATTGCAAGCCACAGCATTATTAGGTTTTTTCGGCCGCTATTATTAAGTTTTTATCCTTATGTAATTTTAAGTGTTGTGGCGAGTTGGAAGTTAATAGAAATGTGTAGAGAAAGTGTTCCAGTTTTGTTGTTCAATTCCATCACCTACATTCTTCATCTTCCCTTTTGAGATTATTTCAGATCTTCAATAGTTTTTGGAGTTACAGATTAATAAATTCATCGGTTTTGATAATTACCCTATAAAAAATCACTTAAATTTATTAACTTGCTATAGACTTTTCAATTATGGTCAATATTAAAGAAACTAATGTAAATTTCTACAAAACATCTAATAAAATTCAAATCATACTTCATAAAATATCATTCTCTGATTATTGCGCTGGAACCTACCTACCTAATTGAAACTTAATATAAGAGATCTGCTTCAGTTTTTCATGAGAATTTTTACTGCATATCACAAACATCTCATTTAAAGCTACCTTTCATATTCATGAACGAATGAATGGGTGTATGGAAAATAACCAGGTAACAAGCTTACTCTGTAAATACCTAACAAGTTTTTCAATGTTGTTGGCTACCTAGCTAGGTAAACTAGATCGATGTATCTTTTCATAGTGAACCTGTTTCCAGTGTTAAGTAGCTAAGTGATGGTAGAATGCTTAATGGATATCGAATGGTTGTTTAGCTAAGCCCTGTAGGTACCTTCGTTAAGTTTCAATTTTGTTCGAAGTGGTCGCTTGTTGTGATTTTCTACTGGACTGACTTTACTAACTCAATATTATTAACAGAGGTGTTAACTGTGTATGCCTTTGGAGGATTTACCTGTAAGAATTCATAATTTTGTGTGTGTTTTACAGAATTAATATTAATAAAATATACTGTTTACTTGTGAGTTCCATTTACCTAGTCCTTCACTTTTACTCTTGAATAATTTTAGACTCATAAGTCTGTTTTCACCCCAGGGGCTCATCCTGCAGCTGTCTGTGTGAAAGTGAGCAAGAAGGGGTTGGCGTTCCTTGGACCCCAAACTGTTGTAATTTGAATTGGATATTGGCTTTATCCATTATTTTAGCTCTACTTTCAGTTTTAGGGCCCGTTTACACGCTACGATAAATTGGAGCGATTTATCGTAATGAAGAGGTTGTTGCAATTTATCAGTACGTGTGAACAGGTGATCGTAGCGATTTATTGGAGTTGGAATTGGATTGTGTGATTGGTGCTAGCAGGCTCAAATTTATACGAATCGTAACGATAAGTTTGAACGTGTAAACAGGGTTCCAATAAATCGTTACAATCTAACTCAATATATAATGCTAAACACATTCCAAATGCAGACCATCATAAAGTTTCGTCCATGACTGCTAGTGAAAAATAAAGATATTGGAGTAAAAATCGTTGCGTGTAAACACCGTCTCAATCATCTGATAAATTGTTGCGATCTCTGTGCTCAATAAATCGCTCCTATTTATCGTAGCGTGTAAACGGGCCTTTAGAGAATAGTGCTATGGTTATGCTCTTCAACTACGAGGTCTTAGATTTTCGTTATAGGTAGGCTTATATGCTTCATTTACTATCACCTTCTTTTCCTCTTCCATCCGTGAGTGCAGTCACCGGTTCTTGTGTCCCCTTTCGTAAGTGACTGCATTCACGGAGTAGCTTTTCTGCATCCATGAGCATTGTTATCGACTGGTGGTAGTTACTTTCTTCATGGAGTCACTTTCCTTTCTGACTGCTTCTTCAGAGTCCCTGTATTTAATTTCTTTTAGATTTCAGAGATATTGTCTTTGGCTTCGAAGCAGACTTTGACCTCAAATTCATTATTATTATTTTTCGGGATGAATTTGAACCAATCATTTAGTGCATAATTAGTAATTACACAATAAGTATAGAGTTGTAAACCTAGATAGGCATGATATGTACGGTAATGTACCTAGATCAAGTTCGGAATAAATTGAACATATAATTTAATACTGTTATTCTCAACTTTAATATTATTATTAACAAAATTAATAATACTTTCACCAAAGAATGAATTTAGGAAAGCTATAATTTGCAAATTTAAAAGTTTGAGTTTAACTTTTTGGTTTGGATTTTCTTCTATGAATAACCATTGAATCCATAATATATTATTTTATAATGATTTGCAAAAAGGGGAAAGGAGAAGAAGAAAAAAAGCGAATACAAAATTAAATATCGAATCAGCATAATTATGAATATGATATTAGATAATCTAGGTATATATTAATAATTATAAGTAAAGGTGAATTTTATTAAGAGATTGAATTTTTGTTAGCAATATCTTGTCTTAATTATGTTTCATAAAATTATAATAGTTCAGAGAATAATTATTTATATTTTGTCCTCATAAACGTTGCGCACTGCAAGCAGGTACCTATATATTTAGTTAGATATGTATTGTAGTCAGGTATACGTATAATAATAATACGTAGTAAAAAATTTAGTTTGATGAGTATTATGAGTCTATGACTTGAATCTGATTATATATTGACTAGTGTACTTTCCCGTTAAAAATAACTGGTCATTTTCTGCATAGTCAAATTTATTTAATAGATAAAATACATTTCAAAATTAAATAAAAACAAGAATTTAAATATCAAGTCAATATATTCCAGTACGTATCATACATACATTCTTCATGTTTAATATCAGTCCAGTAAAGGCGGACACCAAATAAATATATAAACACACGAGGAAAATTATTAGTATAGATTATTTAAAAGGATAATTATGTTGATATCATGGATACAGATTAAATTGAGTTATTAATATTATTTTTCTTATATGACTGAAAATGTGGAACTGTCCGATAATTCGTAACCTACCCAAACCTAAATATTGTGCAACCTATTTAATCAATATTGATCTATTGTAAAGCTATTAAGGTACGTTAAAATATTTAATGTTAAAGTAAAGTCCCTGTAAACTTTAACATATCTCCCATTATAATATGTCCGTTAATTGATTAATGTCTTCCTAGTCGAGTTTCATTTTTTTACCGTGGTGAATTTTGGACGAATTTGATTACTACAGTTTAAAATATCTTCTCACATAAAAATTAATGCAGTCATTTTTATTAGACGATAGCATGTTAGCTAAAATATTCAGTTCGATTGGTATTTACTACCTAGTACCTACATTCAATACTAGTTACCTACCTACTGAAGTATTGTAGGTAGGTACAAACAATAAAAATTCTTGTGTTGTACCTTTAACACCGTTATTTGGCCTCAACCTTGTTTGGACACTAATCTAGAAGCCATATAGAGTAAGCGGGCACCATAGGTATAATAATAATATTATTATTTAGATCAAAAACATTGAAAATTTTCATTTGAGCGCCGGTTCATAACTTCTTTTCTTATTTTGATAAAAAAAATGAGTATTTCACAATAGATTAAACACGCTTATATAGAGGTAATTTTAAATTTTACCATTAAATATAATAAGTATGTATAACATCATAACAATAACAACTTCAGATTTGAAATTTTCATTGCTCTATAATTTATAAATGCGTATCATGTACTTATACAGAGTTGTATTTTTGAATATAGTTAACTGTGTAATGTGACTATACACGGGTGGTTGACTCTAACAATTACCATCAGGTGGTAGGCCTATGCTGGCCCTAACTTCAAGCTGCTGAGCATTAGGCCTAAGTTCACTGGCTCTGAGTTACAGCTGTTCACCGGTTCCCTTTAACTGCGTAGTTTCACTGTGAGAAAGTTAGGGTTGAGTACTTTTAAAAGAAGAACTACCTAGGCTCCAGTACGTATAATACTGGGGCTAGGTAAATAATATATTAAATAGGTAAAATAACATTCTTACATACGCTAGTATTGGCTAGTAATACGATGCTCCTCAATAATTAGGCTTATAAAATGCAAATGAATAGATCTAAATCAATACGAACATCTATTTAAATATCAAAGATAATTTCTAATATTCTGAAAAAGGGGTAGGTAGGTACGTTAAATGCGATCTTTTTGAATAACAATGATACCCTTGTATTAAACATTAAATACGCACAATATTTTAAAATTTATTGGATGTACGTATTTAACCAGTCAAATGAATTAATTTGCGTAAAGAAAGATCTAGTATATCAATATTTGTAACATGCTTATGTTTACATAATAAACGCTATTTTATTTTAGGTGAATTAGAGAATTATTGACTAATTTTCTATTGTCTGCGTAAATTCTGAAACTTCGAAGCTCTTCAACCCTCGTAAGGAAATAATACGATATTTCTAAATGGCATCATAGCTGCGTTTGTAACGAAGTGAGTGATACCACGCGAATAAAAATGTAGTCATTTATTAGAAGCATGAACTCTTTCTATATTTAGGTACTTACACGTTTCATGGAGATTTCCCTTGGCAACATGACGTCACGTAGAGACACTGTCTGCATCTTGAAACTGACTGTACTTCATTATACCTACTTCATTGTTCTAAATTTTATTTCTCAACCTAAATAATATACAAGGATTAATCTTTTGAGATCATCGTTCGCGTCTAATTGTAAGCATTTCTACATGTACACTATTTTACTACATATACGTACACTAAGTCTATTATACACTGATGATATTGTATCTAGTGGATACTTTAGTTGCTCTTTCATCATCTGCTCAGTAGAAACTTATATATGGGTAGCAACCCATGCGAGAATGTTTCATGACTTTTATTATTACAATGAAACAATCTATTCCGACATGAAGGTTAAAGAACTAGTGTGTATTATCTTAGTATTCCACATTTTAAAACTTAATAGCTTGCTTTGAATTTTAGTTCATTTAAAAAAAATATTCTACTACCTATAATAAATGCAGTAATTACATTTTTTTTTTCATATATAAGGAAAATTCTTCACCAAAAGTTCATGAATAGAAAATGCGTTTTGTTGTTTACTTCTTTTTGTGTTTGTTGAATAAATCAACATCGCAAACAATAATTAGCTTCTTCAAGTTAGAAGTTACTTGAAGGTTGTTGATCCTCTGCTGATTTCAAGGACGAATTTTTGAAGGCTGCTTGATGCTTACAAACAAACACATTGAAAAGGATAATTCTGAGTAGTCTTTGATAAACAAAGATATTTCTATTAACTTCCGAGAATCCGACCTACCTGCCTGCACCCACCTTTTTGAATGATGAAATTTAACATATGACACGTTGGTATATAGCAATCTATTCTAGATATTACTTTTGTTTGTATACCCACATCCCATTGGTCCGACAGTTTGGTAATTTATTTTCCTAACATTTTTCTAACATCAAATATATGTATATAAGGAGAGTAACATCAATGTATGTATATAAAAATTATTATAAGGACCTCCAGCCATGTCATTAGTCAATCATGAAGTGTGCAGTACAATAAACTAACGGATACAACAAACTACACGGTTTCACATAAAATTATAAAAGTGTCGGACAAATGGAGTGTCGGACTATTAAGAAGTCCCCATTAATTTTCATTTCTAATTTCAGCAAATATAGTTTATCTATTAATTCATTTCTGGAGTTCATTATTTAGGGATATTACAGTTATCCAGAATTAATTTAATGCACAATTCTATTGAACATCTTTATTCTTTTTATAAACAAAGTTACGACACACCTCTATGGATTGATACCTTCAGGACATTATCCTGAGATACAGTAATAATTGTACTCAACGAAGTAAATGCCAAAGTTAAATAGTTTCAAGGTTAGCATATTGTTATTAATAGGGTTGTGACAATAAGCGTTTAAAATCATAGATATTAAGAATATCATAGACGAAACGAAATGAAATGGTATTAAATACTATATCGTGTTGTTTTAGAACGATTCAATACTCTTTAATTCTCTCAGTCTATAATATTCTCGGGATCTATGATTTTAAACGCATATTGGTCACAACCCTAGTTATTAATATATCCTTAATAAATATAGACTTTACTACCTAGCTAGTTCATAACGAGAACTTTATTAGTTCTGTTGTGTAAAAAGCTAGGTAATAGTATAATTTGAACATCAGCATACCTTCTAGAATTTTCTAATCATTTATCTTATCGTTCTTTATCACATAGGTACTTGTTATGTACGAAATCAATTAGAAGATGTGTTTTTAATATAGGCTACCTAATATTCTGGATTGGTATGCAATGACAAACAAAACTGAATCATAGAGATTAATACTTATGTGTCCTTACATAATTTAAATTTTATATACCTAATAACTGTTATTTATAAATTGAAAGAAGGTAAAGTATGTTTCTGTATTTTTAAATTTACATGTAATATCATCATGTTCGATTTTTCTTTCCTTGATTGAATGGGTATAGGTCATAAGCCCCCCCGGTCAAGAGCCCCCCCGGTCATGAGCCCCCCCGGTCAAGAGCCCCCCCGGTCATGAGCCCCCCCCGGTCAAGAGCCCCCCCCGGTCATGAGCCCCCCCGGTCAAGAGCCCCCCCGGTCATGAGCCCCCCTAGGTCATAAGCCCCCCCGGTCAAGAGCCCCCCCGGTCATGAGCCCCCCTGTTTTTAAATCCTTATTTACCTATATTATTTAATCCTTATTGACACTTTTGTAGTTAATTACTGATTAGACATAAAATATATGTATATCGGGGGGCGTGCCGCCCCCGAACCCCCCTGCCAGGTCATTAAACAATCATGAAGTGTGCAGTACAACAAACTAGCGGATACAACAAACTACATTAGCAACTCTCAGTTATTTCTATTTAAGTAGTTCTTCATTTGTTTAACTAGGTAAATAAGCATTAAAAAAACAGGGAGGGGGGCTCGTGACCGGGGGGGCTTATGACCTAGGGGGGCTCATGACCGGGGGGGCTCTTGACCGGGGGGGCTCTTGACCGTA